>JAUELC010002587.1:0-13550 GCA_031471745.1 Cryptochiton stelleri
ATGGCGACAATTGCTCCGGCAGCAATTGCTCCAGGCGACAATTGTCGCCGAAGTAAATTTCGCTTAACTGGGGATGGACAAAAAGCACAGGGTGCAGTAGGTCGATTGATGGGGAGGAGGCATCAGTCACCATACCAGAAACTGTTGCTTACATAGATCAGGTGTGGCGAACCACAATCAACGCCTTCGCATATTGCAGCATCATCGGCTGATTGGCGGGAGCTTATACTGTGGGCTACACAAAGCCGATTTCTTGTTGCGTCGGGCACTGTTAATTTGCACCTATTTTTTAGTGCACAAATATGGCGTAAAATCCCATGACAGCATGATAACACCCGATTACACACAATGAACTATCTTCAGCAAGAACACATTGCAAATGTTATCCTTGACAGTGTTGTCACCAGACTTAGCGTCGATGGAACACGTTTGGTATTAAATGCGTGAACATCCAACGGCAGCTGTTGGTGAACTCGAAGGGTCCCGTCAGTGCATGTGGGTTTAAATTTCGCATGATGACCAGAGACGTCTTATTTTCTCCCTAAGGAGACGTTGTACAGCTGCTATTGATGCCAATGATGGTCATACACGGTATTGTTGGTGGCTCTGTTCCTTACCCTATTTCATGTGTATTTTGTTTCATCCCCATGTGTCATTCCAGCTGCTACTCTGGTGTCCTTAAACGTTGAAACATGCATTGGATGTTGTCATTTATTTGGCCAAAGATTGTAGGGGGCCCCAGCAAGCACATTAACAGAGAAACCGTTCGTCTTCTATGACCCTGGTAAGCTTCATCTTATTCCATTCAGAGACTTCTGGGAAGTATTATTTTGAACGAATTGGACACAACAGGAAGGCGAGTCAACCGTAGACATACTTCACTGTGGTAGTGAGTATATAACGTTTGTCCGAATAAATACATCGCTTTTTGTTGAATATAACTTATAGTCCCTACTGCTTTGTCAATAAGGGTGTGGACTTCAATGAACATCATTTATCTTTGGGTCACTGTAAACAGTTGAACGGAGTTAACATTTTTAAAGGAAAAATAAATTGTTTTCATCAATGCATTTTTTACATTTGCGAAGCATACTGTGCTGCTGTTTGGTTAATGTTAACAGATTAATGTCACCAGATGAGTTTATGTATGGAAATGCATCTAATAAATCTAATGAAAAGTTGAACTTCATCTATTCTGACAATAATGATTCAATCCGTATTAACTGACACATATTTCTTCTGGATAATTAAAATAGAGTTAAACCGCGCCTTCTTCTTAACCTAGCTCTTACATACATATAGGAACACTTTCAGTAATTGTCTAGCAATAGTGTAATCGGAATACGTTGGACTTAAATATTCAAAATCTGCTGACAGCTGCAGAACGATTAGCACATCCATTTGTTTATCTTAAAAGTTGTATACTCTGATGTTGATGAGTTGCTTTACATATACCGAAACATAAATACTATTTTTTTTAGCAATTCCAAGGCATATTGCAAGTTTAATATTTGATATATTCTTTGAAATCACTAAGTCTCTCTTACTTGCAGTGCAACAGATTATATTAATTTATTTGTCTTTCCGATTTTAAATTTAAGTCTAAATAAAAGGTTACAAATTTTCAATTACATTTAAATTGATCATGTCACTTAACTTTACTCCAATTCTAGGACTACGGACAAAACAAGCGAAACCTGAACGTTTTTCAATTATCAATATGTTGCTATGCTTTCCCTGGAAAATACCACAATAAGAAAACTATATATTAATCAAATGAAATCGAATTTGTTTACAAAGTTTAAGCAGCTGGTTGGCAGCTCGCTTTGCTTGCTGTGACTTGCCCGGTTCCCTATTTTGTCTAATTGCTTCGGGTTATGCGTCCTCTGATTGTCTTGTATCTTGCATATCAGTGAAATAATCTTAAGTACCGAGCAAAAACACACAAATCAAAGTTTTAAATCTGATTCAACAACCAAAAGAACCCAACTGTGGGCCAACACGGCGGACCAATTAGCCAATGGGCCAATATGTCGGCCAAACAACACAAAGGAACCTAGCTTTATACATCGCGATAATTGGTACATTAAAAACATCTGTTGAAATTTAATAGAACAGACCCAGTCACCCGGATATAATCTGTTGATAGAGTAGAATAACTCTGGATATGGCCATTTAGAAGTGTCACCAGAATCTACAGCGTTGTGTTGGTCTTTGCGGGGTAACAACTGAGTTCGGATGCTTGTAGTTTTGTACCGATTTTATGCGATTTAGTAGTGCAATTTCATAGTTTCCATCAAATGCGCACAGGGTTCATTTGTTTTCAGTTGTCAACAGCAACTGCATTCTTGTTCCATATCGCCTATCTCCGGTAACTTCCATCCCCTTTGATTATTGATGCTTTTGTGTATTAAATGGCCACGTTTAAGGTCAATTGCGTCATATTTGGCACTAGGGACAAAACTTGTTTATAACGGAGATAAACTTATCCTACGCGACATCAGGTTCATAACACAGTCATAAAAATCAACATAAAGCAGATAGCAACAGATAAAATAGGAAAATAAAACAAAACTATTTATCAGAACATTAGGTCCAATAGGTCAATTACAACTGGAGAATCAAGTCATGTGAAGAGTTGATCAGGTCAAGGGTCGAGTGATTAGGTCATGGGTCAGCGGCCTCCCTTTGGAGTTCACTAACTCATTCAAAATGCCTAGTCATTACATACAAGGCAAATAACCACATGCAGTTATCAATTTCACCGTTTCAAACAAATGCAGTAACTGCAATCATAAATGATATAAATGCAAAGGTATATACTAATAGTCCTCTCACCAAGACACGAGCTGGGCGTCTTCGTGTTATGTAAACCTATCGAAAAGCCACATCGGATCTCACTATGGATGATAAATTAAAGAATTTAGCACCTTACCTCATGTTATGTGCAAAACAAATTATATCATAAATAAAGTTCCACCTCCGAATGGTTCTCCCAGCGTATTGATTGCAAGTTGTGTAAGCTTTAAAGTGAATTTTACGGCATTTGTCTGTAGGCTCCCTTAAACAAAATTAACGGCTTGATTCCGTTCGAAAACTGCGCACACGCTGATGCATTATGGGCAAAATGTGGCCACTGGACAAGATGTGGTACAAATCTGTAGCCCTTCTGTCTCCGCATAATCATGAAAGGGCTACATAGGTCTTTGCAGCTACCGGGACACTATATAGAGAAGCGATGAGAACTTATAGTAAAAGTGATTTGAAATTATACTCGAGTCGCTCTCTGTGGCGACCAAGCTATCGACTCACAAATAGTTCAACTTACATGTAAACCGGTATGTCAAACAATGCTTCTTGTTGCATGCAATAATAAATCTAACAGACAATTGGACGCTAGTTTGAAAGGTGTATTAATTGCTGTCGATATGCATTTGGCCTTGTACGTTCGTGTACTCAGCGCCTTTTTGTCATTCACATTGAGCTCTTTTGCTATGGTACAATGGTTCTTCACTATTTGGTAGGATAGTACATTTTAACTGGAATCATATACACTGCGACCAGCTTCTCAGTATGTATTTGAGGGGTTAAGTCATTTACATAGCCAATTGCATCAATATAATATTATAAACTTTCAGAATTGTCAGTTGTGTACCTCAAGATGTGAGACAACTAAACATTATTTTCTTTTCTGTCCAGCCTATGTAGCTGCTCGTAAAGTTACGGTTATTAGTCCTGGTGTTAACTACAATATGTACTTAGACATTGCGTCTGATCATCTGTTAACTATTATCCTCACTGGTGATACAACCTTTACAATAGAAGAAAATAAGGTCTTCTTTGATGCTGTGTTTGGATACATAAATGCAACCGGCAGATTTAATAACCACACATTCTAGTTATTTGTGTATAAGTTATTTAAAGTGATACTTAATTATAAAGTGGTGTAAATCCTATCCAAATCTCTGGTAGAAGATTTTATCTATGAGTTAAACCCCTAATAACTACAAGAATATCTGTTTAATAATGTCTAATGTATTCAAGTGTATTTAGCTAACATCAGGTCATAGTGTAGAACCACCTGCACAAGCTCACAATGTGATATATACAGATTATTTGTATTAATAGTTATTTGTATTAATAGTGGCGCTGGTGCTGAGTCGTGTGTTATTATCACATTTATACTTATGATCATCTGTCATTTAATAATATGTATGTTTCCTTATATGTTTGTAACCCAAAAGAGTACACTCTGTTTATGTTTTTTTTCTTCTGTTAGAGAAAAACTCGTAGCCATCTAATGGCTGTTTGTAATTCTCAGAAAATAAATAAAGCATTAAATAATTGTGATTGTTTTTTAACGTCGTACCCAAGGTTATATAATGTTTATGGCGACTTTGCCACCCAGCGATTTCCGCACTCAACGGGAAACGTTCCTTATATTAATATGTCTATGGTATTTAGCCTTCTACCTATGCGGAACAGTGAATGAGGTTTAGCAGACTGATAATGTACTATATACTGAGTCACGACACGGTCATCCAATGTATAACATTTAATTCATATTCTGAGTAACATACATTCTCGGAAACCACCGGTTAAAAACCAAGATGTTTTTTTGTTCGACAACAGGAGATGAATTTTTAATTCTAAATCCAATTTACACATGTGTTAATTACTGTTTTTCGGTAGGAAAAGGCATGGTATTAACAATACTTTCGTATGGATGGCAACTTCTTCATATATTGGTTACAACTTTTCGATGTCATTAAGGAGATGATTTTCAAATATTTATTGCTTGTCAGAGTCTCAGCCTCCAAAATTTCTGTCACTGCAGTGAGCCAAGGACCGTGACCGCTGTATCAAATCAAATCAATCTATGGTTGACTAGAGAATAGATAAAATATAAGGTTTCAGAAGATTAATGGAGATCAATTGATAGCCTTAAAGATAGAATAGAGAATATATTTAGACCGCAGTAAATATTGAAGATATATAATATAAGATAGCTCACATCTAGGGGGCTTCTTTTATCCCATAATAGAGAAGTAAATAAAGATGGTGGATTAACTCAGTTAGTTCTTAGAATAAATATATTTTTAGAATTAACAACAAGAAAAGTACGTTCACAGTTCTGACGATAAAGGGCTATTATGTAGATTATGTTTGATTGATTGTGTTGAACGTCATATCCATGCGATCTCCGCGGTCACTGGTATACTTTCTTTAGGCCTATATATCTCAGGTTAACAGTCGGCCTCAAATCTTTGTGTTTCTTCAGGGGGGGAGGGGGGGTTGAATTCAGCAGAACATTGCGCAACCCATTTGAAGATTATAAGAATAGTAACTGCTATAAATAACACACTACAATGTTGATATTATTGGGAAGCATGTACTTAAGGTTGTCAAAAATGTTAAAAATCGATTCCTTGCAAACGATCATTCTAGTTCCCGCGAGGGTTACCTTCTCAGAGATCGAGAACAAGCTCTAGGATATATACCAGCCATCCCCTCAAAATTTGGGGGAATTTGAAAGCATATCAGTTTGTTACTCTGGCACTTTTGTCGCGGATTTATGCCATTATTTTTCTTGTAAAAGTTACCGAAATGTGTTTTTAAAAGAATAAAACAGTGTACAGTGGGAACAGAAATACTTTTATTGTATTATTTGCACTAATCACAAAGTGTCTCCCTTGTAGTATCATGGCCTGGGTATATCTTAGAGTCGATATCTCGACCTAGGCAGTAGGATAGATTCTATTTTAGATTGACAAACGATGTGTCAGGAATTTTACAACATAGCACCTTTAAAAATAGTCTAGGATTGTCCAGAAATACTAAAATATGTAAAATATAAGTTTTTAATATATTTCTATCATGCCTATAAAGCCGCATTAATAGAGTTTAAGCGAAGATGCCCGAATCTAAGCTCGTGTGTATCTACTTGCCATTTTCTCCCGATTTCATCTTGTTTTTCGGGATTCGATGCTATAGCCTATGGCCAGCTTGGGAGAAAAAAGATGGCGCGTAGATACCTTAGAGTTGAAATCTGGCAGAAGATTCCAGAATAAAGTTTAAAATGTCATTTAGACAATGTCTGGTGGGAAATTTGCGTGAAAATAACAAATATTACCTGTACAAGTCCCATGTGTCGTCTTCTTATATCCACTGTTACAATGACATATAAATGAGCCTCCAGTATTTATACACCGTGAGTTATAAGGACATTTGCCTGTCGTAACTGCCTGTTGTAATTGCATTCACCTATATTTACAACATCAATATGAGTGATAATCTGTCATATGTATGGGAAGCCGTTTTATCACTTCTAAATTTAGTCTACATATCTACATATTTTTTCTCATATTTGGAAGTTTGGTTTTCTTTTAGATATTTGAAAAATGTGTCCACATATATGAAACAAGATTTCCAACATATGTTAAATAAATGGTGTCTTTCACATATGTTAAACCGACTTGCTGAATGAAATAATAGCTTTTCGCATGACCACCCAGCTGAAGGAAGGAGTAAATAAATGAAAATGTAAGGTTGGAAATAAATAAATAAATGAATTTAATGAATCAGTGAACGAATGAATCAATGAATGAATGAAAAATAAATGACTCAACGGATGGATGAAAATAAACTAATCAATGAATCAATGGATGGATGGATGTGGACGTATGAACTAACGGACGGATGAACGGACCGATGAATAAACAAACGAACAAACAAACGACTGAATGAATCACATACCGATACAACAGTAAAAAAAGAATGACTTGACATATCCCTCGGCACAAACACAACCGTAATCACTATGACCGCTTCCCACTTTGGTACATTTTAATTTCGCTGGACAATAATCACCATACCCTGAGCACATCTTAAAAAAAATAACAAAACAAAATATTAAAATATAAACTTACATCAATATATAATCATGAATCATCACATTTTGTAAATCTTCTTTTAATTAGTAAATATATTTTTTTGTCTATTTTGTTATTATGTATTCATTTATTTTTTCAATTTAAATGTACATCGCCGGTGTAAAAGTAAATTTTAATCAATCAGTCTTTGAAAAGAAATGTTGATTTTTGAAACCTGTCTGAGTTCTCGAACATAGTTCAGGCCTCCCAGCACCCATCAATGAAAAAATAGGGCTAAATTTTCAAAAAAATAGGACAAAAATAGGGAAAATTACTTTGAAGAAATAGGGTTTTTTAGCCAAAAAGAAGGGATACTCTCGAATTCCTACCTAAGGAATTTGGAAAAAAAAAAATGCAATGGCCTCCATTCCTCCCCTTCAGCCATGCCTATCTCCACCAAAAACTTTATTTATGTTTAACAGTTAGAGGAATCTGTTTTCAAAGCAAAGGCGACTTAATACCTGGTTATGAGTTTGTATAAGAAAATACTGAAAGAAGACAATCACTCCTCTCCTCCACGTTCAATGTTTTTAGCCAAGACTCATTGATTGGGTGCACTGAATCGCCTGTGCTGTTACATTCTTAGTGGATTTTCATTTCAAATTTGATTGTTCCCTTGCAAAAAATTGGGTTAACTACGAATGGAATCAGAATAATTTTGGAGCAGCATTATATATATATGTTACTTAAAATCAATCATCAGGTTTTCTTACTCCTTTAAATTCTCATCTATTATAGATGAGAATGATATATATTACCTTTCCTCTCTTAGGTCTCCTTTGCTTTGAAATACAGATTCCCCTAACTTGCAACTTATGCTACATGTAATAATCTAAGACTAATTAACATTCACCAAACTAGTAAGTATTACATAACATGACTAGAAATTACATGTGAATATATCTCTTATCAAACAGAAAACCCCCCAAAAAAATATTGCAAAGAACCTGATCATTATAATACTGCATCTGAAATGACATTTTTGACTAGACTAACATGACTGAGTTATCGAATGTTACATGTATCCAAGAAAATAAAATGATAATTTGAGCATTTTTAACTTTGGTTAGCTTTGATCAATCACAGAAAATTAAGTTTTCTTTTGTTTGGGTGCGGTTACAGCTTTGGAGTAATCATCCAATAGCCTTCTCTTTCTGGAGTCGACAGACTTCCTCTTCTCTCTACAAAAGTCAAGCTGCTTTCTGGCTGCCTTCATCCTACCCTTGGCAACTTCAAGTAATCCTTGAGCAATGCTGGCTTCGTCAAAGTTTTTTCTCTTTATGGCTGCAGTAAGTCTGGAGTTAGCTTCGCCAAAGAGCTTCTCAGCAGCAAGTAATTCCTCTCTGTTCTGCTCCTCAGAAGTGGCAAGGGCTTTTTCCTTGTCAACCAGGGACTTCTTCTCCGTATCTAGTCTAGCCTTCTCTTCTGTTTCCTTACGCTGACGATCTTCTGACTTCGATGCTTCAGTGGAGCATTTTGCCTTCGCTGCATCATTCTCTTCCAACTGTCGCTTTTTGTACCCTGCATGAGCCTGCCTTGCTGCCATCCTCATGCCTCTTGTGATGGGGACATTATCTGGCCTTCCGCCATGTGACTGAACCACATCCTTAATGTGGCGTAAGCCATTGATTGTGGCTACACCTAGTGCAACTCTGTCAGAGGACACAGTTCTCTTGTTTGCGGATAGACTCCGTTCCACATCCGCATTTCCATGCGCAAGGGAAAGTGCACTTTTAACAAGCCTTGGAAGAGTGAGGTACCGGGCTTCCCCTGTTGATTTCTTCAAGCTGAAGATCCGTTTCCAGTAGTGGTCAATTCGTTTGAAGATGACCGTAGTGGTCTCCTTTCCCTGCTGATCCAAAACAGTTTTCTCCTCCATGAACCAGTCATCTGGTATGACTTCTCCCTCATATATTTTCCATTCATCGGTAAGCATTGCCACTTCGTCATCTGGTATCACCTGTGGTAGCTTAAGTGCTAACCGCCGAATGGCCCTAATGCTGTTCTCTTTATCTCTCATCAACGGATGTAAGCAGGCCAGGTCCTGGAGAAACTGGCTGTCCAATGGGAAATGTGATACCATGTATTTCACCACCACTTGAAAGAAGTTTTTCATACCAAGCACCACCAACTTTCTTTGTTCTCTAGGAATAGCTGTCAGAGCAGTGCGGGTAGGGGCGCCTATTTCTATGGATTCGTCAGACAGAAGATTTTCTGTTTTTCCAGTGTCAATGGCTTTCAGTTCTTTTCCACTCCTGTTTGTCACCAGATCTTTCTTCACAAAACGACTGAAGACACCTTTGACAAGCTCACACATTTCATCGTGGAGAGTGTGTACTAACGGTCCTTCCGTTTGAAAGAACAGCAAGAACTTGTTGAACAGTGGCCCGATAGACAACAGAAATTGAAGTTGGACCAGGGTCTTCGAATCCTTCAGGCGTCTTCATATCCGTCTGTAGCGTTCATTCCTTTCAAGTGCCTTTGTTGTACCCTCTTTCCTTGCTAATTTGGGTACCTCCTCCAAGAAATACTTTTTGATTGCTTCCCATTTCTTGGCAATCTTCTCTAGTGCTTTTAGTAGTGTCAGCCATCTAGATTGGACGTGACGGATGAACGTTTCCTCATCTAAGTCAAGTTCCAGAAGCAAGTCAGAGAAGTCTTCTTTGCGGCATGCGGACAGTTTGAACCAGTAGAAGATGTCCAAACTCAACTGCTCTATGTCATCTCCAAACTATGTCAGTCCCTTGCGAAATGCATTGTGTGCCACGTGGATATTACACGGCAGGAATGGCAGTAAACCAGTGAAGCCAGCATCTTTGATTTGTTCATTCATCTTGTTCCAGACGGCTTTGTTCACATTTGGTCCATCAGAGCAAAGCATGATCAGATGTGATAAAGGCAGCTGACATCCAGCCTCTTGTAATGTGTCCATAAGTCCCTTTGACACATCAGTCGCTTTGGCATGCCCAAACATCAAGGCCTTCAGGAAGCGCACGATTACCTCATTCTTTGTTTCTGACCAATAGCGCACAATGATGTCACATTGTTCCTTCACCTGTGCATTCGCCGTTTCGTCATACTGAATGGTAAAGTATGCATTAGATTGTACAATGTCAGCACAGAGTTCCTTTCTCAGATATGGACCCAGTCCATCGGACACCATATACGAAACCTTGCTTCGTCCTAACTTGAACTGGCTGATTACAGGGTGGTCAGGGAACATTTTCCTGAACAGATCTCCAACGTTTTCACAGGAAGAGAAAGAATAGTCACTGTGACCGACTTTCATTGTCCACATCAGTTCTGCATCTGTTATCTGGTCAAGTAGACATTGATCCTGAGTTATGACTGCACTGGTACCAGCACTTGGTTGGCTCTCAGTAGGCCGCGTCCTTATAACGAAATGTGCCTGTGTTGCGCTTGTCCGGTTCTGTACAATGGATTTATGTTTATTGCTTGTAGCATGGTGCATGAGTTGAACAACACCAGAATTGTCACATGATATTGATTTGCAGCACAGATGACAATATCCTTTGAATTGCGAGGAACGGTCTGCGCTGCACCATTGACGTAATTTACTACCACTGCTGTCTGTCTGGTCAAGCCAAGAGGCATGAAATTTAGTTTTTCCGTGGGGCATTTTTCAGTATTTTCTGCAGACTACCTGTCCTTATCTGAAAGACAATTGATGGTTAAAATGGAGCGGACATTTACATGATAAAGAACATCATTAAGCCTGGAAGCTGGATGAGCAAATCTTGCTTCAGGAACATGTTCAGTGCCATGTAATATGTGGTTCGTCTGATCGATCGATTCCCAATCTGTTGTGCCTGGCATTACAGAGAACACGCTATATTGTCCCTCAGGTTAAATACAGGTAACTCATCAGAGGGACAGTATCCCTCAGGATTACATCACTCATCACTGGGACAATCACCAATGCTCATGTTAATAAACTAGGAGAAAGTAGGGCATAATTAACAAAAAAATAGGAAAAATAGGGCAAATTTGATTTGCATAGGGCAAAGTAGGGGAAGCATGAAAAAAATAGGAAAAGTAGGGCCGCTGGGAGCCCTGGGTTCCTTTAGAGAGTTGATTATGATACAAGCTTGCTAATCTATCTAATGTTTATTTTTGTGAATAGACCAATAGCGAACCTTTCCATAAAAAATTTGTATTGTACCTATGATTGAAACTTGTCTCCCTTAACAATTTTATCTAATGCCAATATGCATAAAATGACAGTCTTGAAAAAGGACAGCACTTAACTGTGAAACATACTCATTTCTTTACTATGAAAGATGACCAAAAAGGAAAGGTGAACTTTTAACGATATCTTTGATTGTGGTTCTATTATGTGGTTCATGAATGTGACTTGTGTTCAGCTTAGAATTTGTGGTTGATTTGTTGCTTGGTGTTTAACATTATACTTTAGGTCATATCTTTGAAATGCCACATCAATTTTTAAATGACAATAATTTAATTGCGATTTTGAATGTGATTTTAAACCAGACACTTGACACATTGTTTTCATTTATTTGGAGAATACACTTTCTCAATTAGCAGATATAGAAGTTCAGGGAAGTTTGTAGTTGTATCTGTGTCAATGGAGAGTGGGTTACCTTAACAAAAATGTTATATATATATTTTATAATCCAAACAAATACATTTGCTACATACCACAAAAGTAGGTAGAGAAGAGTAGTTCTGCTTGCTGGCACCGTGACAATAAGGAGAGAAGATCAAATGGAAATGGTGTGTAGTGAATAGAGGGTTCGTTTGTGTCATAACGATTCTCTGAGGATCGACTTGACTGTCGATGAGGAAAATCATCTGTTAATGTGCTGTTTAAAAGAAGTAATAAGAAAGTGAAACCAATACATAACTTCACAATCATCCTTCATGAACAAACGAAAGTTAGTCTTCTGCCTTGCCATACTCAGACACATGTGAAAATTTAATAGGAATTTGGCTCAGATAGTAAGGTAAAAATAAAGAAATCCATATTTGATGTGTCTGATGTCTCCACCATATTAGGAGCGCATCTTGTGCCTGCTTGATTGGGGTTTAAGGTTGTACTCTAAGTTATTTCAAACAAATGACTCAGATGAGCTATAATATATTTACAAACCATTAAAGATAAAGTATGCATCAATAGATAAAGCAATCTCAACTAGAATATAAAAGTTGTCAAGCCAGTCAATTTCTTACGTACCCAAAACCCAAAAATTGAATTTTTAGGTAATCATTATTGAATAAAATTGTTGTTTACTGGCCCGTAGATAAAGAATATTTAATGTGTTAAATTTTATGAACCAATAACTTATTACCATGAAACCACAGAAAGTGGCTGCTGGCAACATTGCATTTTATTGAAAACATTGAATAAATCGGCCATGGACAGGGTAAATATTGACTATTTTTTGCTAAAGTTGAATTTTTCATTTTAGATTTGACTTCTGTGAATCCCTGCGAGCATCAGGAGCAGTGAGATTACGGATTAATTTGTTTGCTTGTTTGGTTGGGTTTTTTTTTTGCCAGACTAAAGGCGCCCATATGACAGACTGCCAGCCCAATGGGTGGGGGAAAACACCCTATAAGTCACTGCCAACAAACAATGACAATAAACAGAAAAAGCACAGGATGCAATACATGGTGCAATAAGACAGTGTACAAATTTACAGTGCTAGACGCCACTACCTATCGGCTTCATGTTGTTTATTAGCTCAGAGAGCATCAGGGCACAGAATGCTCCGACCAGTACCACCCACTAACTAACAGAAATACCTTATTAACTCACTTGGCATATATTGGTAGTTGAGCATGGGGAGCAGTGAGATTAAAGCACTGACAGACAGCCACTAGGTGTTGGAAGGTAATCAGACAAGCTATACATTCCAGGTCTATCGGGTAAAACTGTAACAAAAATATGACATCTTGTTTATTTGTTGCTTTTTACAATTTACCATAATTGAAAGAAGAAAAGTTCCCAGTGCTTATTAGGAATTATATAATTAAAGTCCCTTTTGGAAAATTCATATTATTTATAAATCACACAGATAAAAGGATGTTGAAAATGTTAAAACTGCTTAATCGTCTCATTTTCTTGATAAAATTTCAGAGACAAGGTTTTGAATGGATCCTAATATTACTATATTTACTTATGTTGCTCAGTATTTTACAATGTAGTAAACAGCATATAATGTATGTGTTTGTTTGTTTGTTTGATTGGGATTTTACGCCGTACTTTAGGTTATTTCACTCATATGGTGGCCGGCCAGCCCAATGGGTGAAAGAAACCGCCCCCGACGCCACTGGCAACAAACAATTACGAGATAATTGACAACCACAGCACATAACAGGATGCCACTACATATCTGCTCTGTGTTGCCCCTTAGCTCTAAGGGCACCAGGGCAACTGAAAGCTCCCTCCAACCACCTGGACTTGTGTGCAGCTTAGAATTTGTGGTAGATTGTCTCTATTATGTGGTTCATGAATGGGACTTGTGTTCAGCTAAGAATTTGCGGTAGATTCTCTCTATTATGTGGTTCATGAACAGGCCTTGTGTTCAGTTTAGAATTTGAGGTAGATTGTCTCTATTACAGTACACCAAACAA
>JAUELC010002697.1:0-13549 GCA_031471745.1 Cryptochiton stelleri
ATATTACGTAAGGCACAGTAGGAAGTGGGTAATCCGTCGTCATATAAGTGAAGTACTCTTGAGTACGACGTTAAACACCAATCCAACAAACAAACAAAACTAAAACAAATCTCTACTTATACAAACTTAGGAGAGAGTATTTCCTAAAGAAGCAGGTTAGTCAAATGGAGTGAGACAGTCGGACACATGAAACTCATTGATGGAAATAATTCGTACGCATGTACACAAGCATTTCACACATGAATTGTTAAGATGGCAATGCGTTATGTATGCGAAGTGTTTGGCAGGACATCGTTGTGGATTGGTTAACATGGCCCTAGTGAGGCAGCAACATGGAAAAAGTGTTTGGGAAAGTGTTCCATTGGCAATAGAAACCTTGACTCCATGATTCATTGTAATAAATACAAAGTTAGACATGCAAATGGCCAAGTACGTCCCGATGGCAAGACCCAATTTCGAATGGCAAATTTACACTACTAGTGAACAGCATAAATCCATTTCTGAGATGCAAGTTGTGTTGTAGAGACGTGCATTATTCATCAGAGACAAGACAAGTCTACAACGTGGTGGAAAGTTTGCTATAACCCTATACAAAGCATCCACCTTATGTGAACACATTTTCGCCATCAGCATGGCCAGTATTCTATAATCCAATGTCTAAAGTAGATTTTGTTAAACTCACATATACCTAATAACTTTATTGTGTTAAACAATCATGTTATTGATTTGTGGTTTTCTGGTAATGTTCTTGTCTCAACTCCATTCTGGATATAGTCTGGTATATGTCTATTCATTTTCATCGCAAGCAATCCCGGCTGGTAATAATTGTAGCCAATCATTTGATCATTTTCCCTCCACAGCACGTCTCCTGATTGACAATGATGAATTGAAAGCTACTTCTATTACGCAATACAAAGTCGTTGTCAGTCCATTAAACCAAATAGGCTAGGTACAGCAAACACATGTCTGGGACAACACAGACAAGAGTATAGCTTGTTATGTTTTTGATTGTTATATTGAATTGTTATTCTTCACTATAGATCGACGTGTTAATTTCAAACGATTTCCAGAAATACATCATACACAGCTATAAGTCAGATGGGGCATTGTTAACAACTGAATTACACTTAGACACTCAGATCTCGTTTGGACGATGGTATTGCCACGGGTCGGATATCCAAAGATTATATTCCGCGAATGACTGCGATAAGTGAAAGCAGCGACCCCACGGTCTGATCAAAATCTGAACTTAGACACGAGAGTCCTGTCAGCCGATTTGGCGACCTGACAAATATGGAAATCATAATTGTATTAGTGGGACTACATACGGTGAGTCTCAACTGAACATTCAAATTCCAAGGATCTAAAGCTATGTCTGGAAATCTTTGGAACATTTTGGTCGATATATATTTGATTTCGAATTCGCGAATTGGCGATATTCAACTTATACAAGTCATGATTGATCTACAATGTTTGAATATGTTCTTTGGATACACACAATTTAAATTTGACCATGGCACTTAATGGCTCCGGGTATGGTTGTAATAATGTGAAGTTGTTTAATAGTTTGTGTTTGATGTGTTATTGCTTGGTTTATTGATTGAAGCTTTTCAACGTTACATTTGTTTAACTTTACTCATGTAGACCTATGTAGATAATTTTTTTCCCTCACCATTTACGTTTCCAATTCATTTCCATTGCATCTATCCCGTACTAAAGAAGACGCCTGTATGCATATACATTGATGTATTGATTTAAGTTTTTTAAAGTCTTATTTAAAATTCTTCTAAAATGTTTTTTTTAAATCTGCTGGAAAATTTGTCGAGCGGCAGTGGAGTTGATTAATAAAACAATTGCTTTGTCTATTTCATTTAAAAATAAAATAAAAAACATTGGGTTTCTTTGATAAAGATACAAATAAGGGTTGCTATCAAACTAGTTGTATTACATGACAAATCTGAGTATCCTTATACTACTAAAGTACATGATACTTTTAAGTTGCATCCAGACGCAGAAATTCCATCCAACATGCGTTGTCGTTGTTCTGTACACAAGGGGCAGGATAACAAATACTGGTCGGTAGTTTAATTGCTTAATAAACAGTGGCATCTGGCAATTATTGTCAACTTGGTTGTTTAGTAAGTCGTCGTTTAGAGAGCTACAGCCATTTCGAAGACGACATAATACTATTGTTTCGGGCCTAGTGCCATGTTGGCGGGCAGCAAATTTTAAAGTGCTTATTAATTTGTTTTCCAAAAGAGTTCGGTTTGAGTCGGATTTAAGATCAATGGGTAAATTACTTCAATTTAATACAGTCACTGGAAAAAAATAATTTTGAAAAAGTGGAATCCTGCAACAACAAAAAAAAAAATAGTAAAAATTTGATTGGATTTTTGTGGATGTGGGTTCTGTCGGCGGTTAGTTGGGGACGTCGATGACGAAGTGAATGTACAGGAATTTCGTAAAATGTCTTATGAAATAGTTTTAGTCTGTGAACTGTTCGTCTGAGATTTATATTTTAGAGCACAAAATGTGGATGACCTTTTTGTTACCTTTGAAATGGTGTTCTCGATGTGTTTATTCCAGGACGAGTCGTGGGAAAGTGCTACTCCCACGTGTTGGTAAGAAGTGGCAGTAGTAACTGGGGAGGATTTCAAGTCAATACGTATGTTGGACGGTTCTCTGCGTCTCAATACAAGAAGACCCTGTGGTTTAGAGCATTCAATTCCACCAGCCACTTCTCTGTCCAACATTCGATTAGGTTGAGACGCCTGCATGCAAATTAAGCAGTGATGACTGTTCTCAATGTATAACGACGCGTTTTGTATGAAATTGCATTTTTGGTCAAATAAATCTAACAATTAACAAGAAACAAAAGAGTGTTCACTCTGACAGTTGATCGATCGACGCTAACGGTCTTGTCGAGTCATATAATTATATATAATTTGTGATGTTGAAGTTAACCGCAGACAATATTAGACGGCATACCTTGGTCGGATGAAGGTGTTTACATGACTTACATAGAGACTGTTGACTACGCGGTTGATATTCTGTGAATCCCAGCACGAATTGATAACTACCACGACATCAAGAGAATCCCGGCCAATAAAACACGGATCTGGCCAGCTGACAAATATGGAAATCATAACGTTGTTACCGGGACTACCAAACGAGCGAAGGTCATGCCTCGAGTTATATCAGCAATTTGAACTGTTTTGTGTATAATAAGTCCCTCGGCGAGCCATCAGACGCATTACCTAATTTAGACCTCTTATCGATAATATTCCCGTTTCCCTCCCCTTGGGTAAAATTTGCAAATACACTCACACATAACACTTTGGGAAGACCTTCTGCGTATGTGGTTGATGACTTGCGTTTCGGTTGAATATTTTAGGAGAGCCTGTGGAATAATGGTACATTTAGTCACAACTGTCGTCCATCTATGGATGGCTAAAGAATCGCTTCCCAATTTAAGTCAGGACCTAGAATGGACAGAAGAAAATGATATTCGATTAGAAGTAACAGCCAGGAATGATAGTTTTTTTTTATATATATGTATATAAACCATTTATTTTCAACCAAAGTTATATTTTTGTTTGTTTGATTGGGGTTTTACGCCGAACATAAGATTGACATTAGCAGCAAACAATGACGAGATACAAGACATTAACATTTGACACAAAGCATTGCAAGATAGGCAAAAACTGTGCAAATATACGATGTAAGACCCCACAATCAATCGCATAATTTATTGATTGGTGTTTAACGCCTTATTAAGCGGTATTTCAACTACGCTGTGGCGTGAACATTTTACAAATTCTATATATTATACAGGTTTGTTTATCATTATTGCAATCCTCAGCACCAGGCCAAAAAGAAAATGAAACAAACTGAAAAGGACAGACACAAGTATTAAACATTTTAAATATGTCAATGAATAAAACACTTTAATTCCAGATGTAAAAAATAAACATATATGATATTTAAATATGTCAAGGAATAAAACATTTTCATTTCATATGTAAAAATTGATCATATATTATGTTTTAAAATATTTCAATTACAAATATTTCAATTACAACAGTTTTAAATGAGATTTTGTGATACACACCGATTTGTTTAAGAAATCTGATGACAACATTGCCAGCAATGCTGTCAAACAAACCCTTCACACAAGAGACTGTGTAGAACTGTCGCCTATAAGTTGCAAAGTCCACACAATCAACAAGTATGTGTTTGATGTCGTACAGGCAGTCACAAATTACGCACTTTTGAGAATCTTCTTTGCCAAGAAGAAACCTTTTATTGAGGTGAATATGGCCAAAACGACATCGCGTTAGAACCACTTGGTCCTTTCAAGACATTCCATGGGAATACAAATTTGGTCCAATATAAGGCTGTATGTCGTTAAGTTCATTATGAACTTCCTCGTCCCATACACCCTGCCAAAGTTAAAATATGTACTTAAAAATGTTGGGCTTAAGATCTTTATAATATATTTGTGATTGAGAAATGGGTTTGTTGAGGGCAGCTTCCCTTCCCTTTCCAGGGATACCCAGATGACTAGGTATCCAGCAGAACAAAACTTCTGCTCCACTGGCTTCTAAACAATAAATCGAATTCGTGTTGCTCCTTACTTAGCACAGATAGCACCAGGGCTCTGGAAACTACCAACAACCACTAGCCAGAACTTTCTGGGGACTCCCAGATAAAGGTTGAACAAACGATTCGTGAACACTTACGTGTCAGTGCCCATTGTATTGTTTAGCTAAGTCATTGACTGGGTGTAAAATAAAATTCGTATGAATCAATTGCCTGGTCTCAAATGAGTATGTCTCCAAATTGTAAACCTACATGTGGGAATGTTTAGGTATATTTGTGTGGTTATTTATTATTACTAGTAAAGACAACCATGAAAAGATTCTGCGTGGACCACCTTAAAATCCACACAAAAATGAACATTCTGGTTTGTAACAGAAGTGAGATGGCCAGTTGTGAAAAGTAGTATAGAAAAACTGCTTACAGAGAGGCCACTCCGGTAGAATAAAAAAAAAACTGAACTGAAATATTGACTTCGTCAAATCGTGAAGATACATATAGATATCAGAAACGAAATGCATATGAATAATAAAAAAACATGTATGTATTTTAGAACGGTCTTAGTATCAGACCGAAACTTTGCCATTAACACAAGAATAATTTTGTCTGCATATGTTTTTTTTTTGTTGCCAAGTTTATCTTTATCCACTGCCACTAAATGCCACTCAAACAAAAGCTAACACGTAGGCATTACACACTATTTTCTTTTATCAGATTTGTTTAAAGTAGATTAGTATATTAACAAGTTTTATTCTTAGACACCACCTATTTCGTTTTTTTGCTACCTTGTTTTTGAAATGCCAAACATTAACCAATCGGTGGAATTCTCGAACATTCATATTCTTAAGAATTACGTAACTACTCGTACACAATACAAGGTTTGTGATGTTTCAGCCAGTGACTGCAGTGATTTTAATTTGGTAATTTGTGATTGGCTCATTTACATTGTCGATCTTATCTGTAACTGGTAGAAGCCTAGTAGAATGCAGATACATGTTTTTCATGTAAAGGGCTGAATGTTTTGCAGTTTTCGTGTGATGTTACGAAACCTGCCGTGGACAAAACCCTGAACATTTGTTTCTCATTCAGAGTCTTGGGTGAAAACAGTCCAGTGAATAAAATCAACAGGAAAAAACAAAGAAGAAGACAAACATTACAAGTAGAACTGAATAAACGGGGAAGCAAAATATTAATATGATTAACATTTTAATTCTACGCTGAAATGAGTTCCCAGTAAGTTCTTGTACGGTATCCGAGTACGAGTCACAATGAATAGAAAGTAATTTTAAAAAATAGCATGAATGAAATCCAAATCCAACCTGGGTTAAAACCGATAATGGTTTTTGCACTGACGAATAAGAAACCCACTTAAAACTATAATTTTTATCTGCGTTGCAACTTTCATTGTGTAGGTTTAATTAAATACTACAACTAGTAAAATTTGTATCAATAAATAAAATATGAAAAGTTATCATTATTTCTTCCATGCCACCTCATAATTAATACGATTTTACCTTATCCTTAATCGTGTTGTCTTAAAAAAAAAATGGATGGCAGTCTGCTGTTTTGTACTAATGTACATTTGACTGACCTAATTTGGTGTATGTGACTGGACACCTACACTTTCAATATGCATACATATAGTAGGTCTGAGTTTATTACAACAGTAGATACTTATATTTGTATTCTAAAATATTTGTCTGTAAATACTTATGTCCACGGACTAGCACGTCTGGTGACAGCGATAGCGTATGGTCCGTGCACTAATTCAACCAAACAGCAGCCATACCCTGCCGAACCGTCTGCATTCATAGCTAAGAGGTCGTTTTTAGCCAGCATGACTTGTTTATGCACATGACTCAGAAATCAACGGAACAATTATTAGATGGTTAGGCAACCATTTGCAGTATAATTTATTTAAATATGATTTGATAATATG
Source organism: Cryptochiton stelleri (assembly GCA_031471745.1). Lineage (NCBI taxonomy): Eukaryota > Metazoa > Mollusca > Polyplacophora > Chitonida > Mopaliidae > Cryptochiton > Cryptochiton stelleri. The sequence continues at coordinate 6,539 of JAUELC010002697.1, forward strand.
TCTATTTTCAGCCTGGATTCCAATACTATATGAGGCGAAACTTAGTTTTTGAATAAAATATTGTAAATTGTTGAAAGAAATATGAAGGCAAATACATATTTGACAATATGCCTCTTTACGCAGTCATCTCGATTTTACCTTGAATCCAAGAAGTCAGTGTAGGTTTCCATTAACCGATATAGAGTTGAAATTTCCTGAAAATAATTGCAACGGTTATGTAACACGTTCGAGTGTCTCGTTTCTTTTTTTTTTATAAGGTAGTTATTTTAATTGACAAAACTCATAGGCTTATTATGTATCTGCGTCCGTGTCTATCCAGCAGGTGTCACTATGCTCTGGTTTATTTACGAATGAAGCGCACGGTTACCCTATGTGATGCTGTTCCGTTTGGCAAATGATACGCTGTAAAGAGAGTGAGAAAGTCCAACCTTAATTTTTCTTTGATACATTCGTCTACTGTACACATTTAACTTCTCGAAGAGAGTCCAAGTCACGTTGGTGTTTTTGTAAGCAATTGGTGAAATAGCGGATAAGTCATTTGGGCGGCTAAGAATCATTTGCATGTTCTGCAATATTATGATGTTAACAACTGATAAATTGCTGATATCATCTTCTGTACACCTTACACTTCCTCTACAACACATATTGAACGTTTGAAAGCAGTTCATAAAATAACTATAACATTGACGAAGGTAAACATGACTACATGTACAACACACGCGTGTGCCTTCCACCATCCAATCATACCGTTCATTTCAAGAGAAAACGTACTCACTAACCAAAGTGAAATGACATACATAACTCTAAAGCAAATCTCAACTTACAAAACCGTAGGGATGAGTATTTCTCCAATAAGCCAGTTAGTTAAATGGAGCCACACTGTGGGATACAGGAAACTCATTCATGAAATGATTTGTAGGCATGCTGATAAACAGCTCACACATGACTTGGTAAGATGGCAATGCGGTATGAATGCGAAGTATTTGAAAGTACATCGTTGTTGGATGGTTAAGTTGGCCCTGGTGAAAATAATGTTTTGACGGGCTTACCTTGGAAATAGGAAATCTAGACGACATGGTGATAAATACGAGTTTAGACATGTAAATGGCCAAGTACGTCCTGATGACAAGTCCCAATTTCCAATGTCAAATTTGCACTACCAGAGAATAGTATAAATTCATTTCTGAGATAAAAGTCCTGCTGTTGAGACGTGGATTATTCACCAAAGACAAGAGAAACCTACAACGTGGTGAGAGTTTGGTATAACCGTATACGAAGAATCTAACTTATGTGAACACATTTTCGACATCCTTATGGTACGCTCGTTTCAAATGAGCAGTTTAGCATTTTCACTTTACACGAAAGAACCAGCCGTTTGGGACTGGACGTATGTGTGGTTGTGTGTGCTAGCATGAACAGTCCAGGTGTTTCATGCTTTGCCCTTACCGTATTTCTGAAACCAAAACAGTGACAAAAGATTCTGTAATCCACTGTGTAAAGTAGATTATGTTAATGACTCACATATATCAAAACTCTTTATTGTGTTGAACAATTGATTTGTGATTTTCTTGTAATGTTCTTGTCTCAACTCCATTTTGGTACCGTCTGGTATATGTCTATTCATTTGCATCGCAAGCAATCCTGGTCTCCTGTTTGACGATGGCGAATTGAAAGCCACTTATATTACTCAATACAAATTTGTTGTCAGCCCATTAATCTTAATACACTAGGTACAGTAAACATATGTCTAAAACAACACAGGACAGATTTTTGCTTTTCATATTTTGATTGTTATAGTGGATTGTTATTTTTCACTATAGATCGACGTGTTAATTTCATTCAATTTCCTGAAATACATCATGTGCAACTTTGAGTCTGGCGAGGCATTAACAACCGAATTACACTTAGACTCTAAGATCTTGTTTGGAAGATGGTGTTGCCACGGGTCAAATATAAACGAAGACATTCAAATATTATATTCCGCGAATGACTGCGATCATTGAAAGCAGCGACCCCCAGGGTTTGGTCAAAATATGGATTGGCCCACGGTTGTCTCGTCAGCCGTAAAAGCGGACTTGGCGACCTGACAAATATGGAAATCATAAGTTTATTACTGTGACTTCAGACGGTGAGCTCAGCTAAACATTTAAAGTCCAAGAACTAAGGCTATGTCTGGGAATATTTGGAGCATTTTAGTTTCGATGTATTTGTTTTCGAATTCGTTGTATAAACGATTAGAGGCATTCGGGAAATAAAAGCCAGGGTTGCCAAATATATCCAATTACTATCCGCTATGACACAAAGGCGTGTTCATTGCAACAGTGTCTCTATCGACGCCAGAGGTCTGGTCGAGTCATATAATTATATATAATTTGTGAATCTGAAGTTAGACATAATATAAAGCGGACAATATCTAACGGCAAACCACGAACGGATGAAGGTGTTGGCAGGACCTACATTTAGACTACTGAGTACGCGGTTGAAATTATGTGAATTCCGGCACCAATTGATAGCAGCACATCCTAAGGTCGGGTCCAAAGGAGAACTACCGTGACGTCAACTTAACTCTGGCCAATAAAGGACAGATATGGCCAACTGACAAATATGGAAACCATAACTATGTTACTCGTTCTACCAAAAAAACTAAGGCCATTTTTCAAGTTCTGTAAAGAATTTTATCGAGTTTGTGAATAACAAATCGCACGGTCTGCCATCAGTTCCATAACCTAAATAAAACCGCTTATCGATAATGTACTGCGTTTCCAAACTGCCTGATAAGCGCAAGTAAACTGTTTTAAAGATTTAGTCACATCAACCCAGCTTCTCCTAAGACATATATATATATATGTTATTAGGCAACCATAACTGCTCCTCCGCCCTTTCACGAACTTGCAGTAAATTACAAATTGAGTATCAACATATATTCCGGATATATCTCCATATTCATGAATAGCATTTATGTTGAATGTCCATGGATTGCTTTATTTTTTAAATAAATGTATCAATTTTGGATAAAAGGTAACAACTAATCAATAATGATAAACTTTTTACTACACTTCGCAATGCCACACGTCTATTTGATTGATTTCGTATTTGACTTGGCCGATTTAGTTATGATTGTTATATTATATTATTTATCTCTAAGTTGATGATACTTTTTTTTGCAATGGACAGTTTATTTTTTTGTTAACATTGTATTGTGCATAAACCAAGTGTTAGACCAGCAAACCAACTTCCGGAGTATAAACCAGATTATTCAGGTTTTCTATTTTATTTGCACTATTGTATCATTGTGTTAACAAAACAATATCACCAGAAAAAAACGTCAAGATATTGTAATAGCAAGAACATGTCTAGCTTTTATATGAATATAACATGAACAACTGAACAAGGTTTTGCAGATCCTATACCAGTGGTAAAAAAATGCAATTTTTCATCGAATTTGTAAAACCACTTCTGTGATTGATACGATAGATATATGCATGGACAGGTGTATGCTGAGCAATGCTGCCGAAAAAAAAAACAACTCTAAAAGACGGCTAGTAAATTGTATATGCATGCGTTTAACAGGATTATCATAGCCCCATAACCAGTGGAATTCGATGAGCACAAATTGGTAAATTCTCGTGGATATATTTGCTCCTTGAATTTGCGACACCTTCCGATAAAGAGTTACTAAGCCAGCCCAGCTCACAGTTGTCGATACCTGGACGGATTCTGTCCATTCGCCAAACATTGTTTCATACCCTGTCTTCATTACTCTCTCTTATATTTTATATAAGGATCGCAACCATGGTGTTTTAGATAGCAGGCACTGCCCGTATAATACGAGTCAATAGAAGGATGTTTACCAAACCGTACAGGGTTTTTTTTTAAACCACGAAATATGTACATAAAACACACAACTGTCGATCTGAGAGACGTGCAGCTGCATTGGAATTGCTTTTTTTGTCTTGGAATCAGTAGTTCAATGCTGTTTCCAGTAATTTCAAATAAAATTATCTGTACTACATGTTACAGCAAAGGATGGATAAAAAAACTCACATCTGCATTACAATTGCTATAGCCATTTCAGTTTGTTTGATAATGCTGCTTTAATTAATCAAAACTTATAAACTTTCTGCACTACCCGTTCAGTAAAATAAAGTTCTGACAGAAAAATTCGACCAAACTATAGAATTAGCCTGTTACAGCCACACGTTGGCTCTCTTTTGAAACTATCTGAATTAAATGATGAAAAGTTGCTTTCCTTGACGATTAACGTCGTTCCCATGACGTGATGAATCTTGGCTTCCATCTTACAAGCTCATCCACACTTTTACTATACCGAATACAACATCATTATGTTTTTAAATAATAAGCCGTCTGGTTTCAGATCTTTTCATTCCTGTCAAACTGCCTTTTCTGCCTTACTTGATTCATGGAAATTTCTCATAGGGTAGTCGGATCAGTCTACATTGACCTCAGGAAAGCTTTTGACTCAGTTAACATCGAATTGTTACTCGAACATTTAAAACTGTATGGCCTACAACCATGTGCTTTGAGAATTTTCAGATAATACATTTTATCTCGAAAACAAAAATTATTATATATGGTTAATGAATATTTATTGGTTGTATATCTGATTATGCTTTGATTACACTGGGCATGCCTCAAGGGTCAATATTGTGTCCTCTTGTGTTGTTATTGTTTATCAACGATTTGCCCCTTTATACTAATTGTGTCTGTGCAGATGCTGATGACTCCGCAATTCACACTAGTGCTAAATCTCTGTCTGCTTTAGACACATAATTAAACGGAGGGATACCAGACATCAGTAACTGGTGTTAAGAAAACAATTTGCAAATTAATGTTGATAAAACTGTAGTCATGCTCGTAACAACGGCACATAAACGACGTCACTTACAAAGGCACAACCTCCGTCTGACGTTAGGAGACGAATCTGTTGTAAATTCACTGTCAAAAACTTTTAGCAAAAATAATGGATCCTGGTCTTATCATACAGACAGCAGGGCGAAGAAAATAAAATGTAAAACATATCTCTTAACAAGAATTCAACAGTTTTTTTTTTTTATTATTATTTTTTAAGGACAGACGACAGTATTTTGAACACTTTTTTTTACCACAGCTTGATTACTATCTGCTCGTATGGGGAAACAGTTCACAGCATTTTAAATAGCATTTTGAAACGTAGTATGAGTATGATTTTAGCCATTCACAATACTGTCAGTTCACAGCAATTATACCCCAAAGTAAAATGCTAACATCTAGAGTACAGATACAGGTACAATTCCCAGTCCGGGTCCAAGTTTTATAAATATGTAAAGTATCTTGTTATAATTTTACTTAGCTCAAAGTCTAACAATTAATATTTGCATTGCTTATATTGGCAGATAATTATTATAGCTCGACTGTAATTGATTTTATGTAAAATAGCTACTATAATAAATGTCTCCCATTGATTACACCCTCTCAGGACCTCTAATGACCTCTTTGACCCAGCTGGTGACGTCAGCCAGATTAGGAGATGCTGGCGTGGGCAACCATAGTAACTACGAGGCGACAACTACGCCTGATCACTCAACTGATTCGCAGTCTACAATAATCTCATCACTGGGAAGACGTGGGGCTCAAGTTCTTCTATTGGAAATCCCACCAACCACACCCTGTATTTACATAGGGTTTCCATTTATATTTAGGTCGGCCTTTTCTTGCTCCACGCCTTTGCGGAATTCAAAATTACACTTAAGTTCAATTGTAATTGTCTGGTTAAGGAGTCAAGGGATGTAAGTAGCACCTTTAATTGTCTTCATTAAACCTGTCATTTTATATAATGACCTTAAACGTCAGACTTGGAATTTCGCTTTTGTTTATTTCCGCAAACATAGCTCGTCTCTGAACAAACCCGTGGTTTTGCATACATATAATTATTTTACTGGATGTATATGTACTCGTAATAAATTTATAATTGAAAAAATTAAATTTTATCATCATTTATCATCAACGACAAGGGAGTATCTACTTAAATCGCCTAGTGCCATTCATTACGAGAGCAGGCGAACTTATTGGTCAAAACGAATGGACATACAAAAGTTCGACAGCAAATATCTACTTATACAATCAAAAGTACATTAGCCAGAAATGTGCAACGCCTAATGTACCTGTTCAACGGCATTGTGTTTTTTTGCCAGCTGTTAACGTTTCATGTGACATAGGCTGCGCAGGAAATATGCAACTTATCCATTTCGCGCAATTTAATTTTCAGATTCAAATGGCGAATACTCGGTAATCAACAAATAGCTTAAAGGGGCTATATGCACTATAATACCCATTAAGTTGCAAGGGATTGGCGGACTTTCCATTTAATATACTATATTTATATGTAAAAGCATGAACAAACTTATTAAAAAAAACATGTGTCAACTACATGTAGACTGGTTATAAATAGCTAAACAGGGTTTACTAATTTGGAATGGCAATTTTACACTACCAGAAAACAGTATAAATTAGTTTATGAGATGTAAGTCACTCTGAAGTAGACATTATTCAGCTGAGACAAGACAAGCTCAATAATGCTGTCGGAGTTTAATCGAAAGGACGACGTAGCAAGCAACAACTAACTAAAATCCCGAATAAAGACAACAACAGGTAAGCTTCAAACTGCTTCATTAGACAATTCTGACAATTTGTTTTATCAGTTGGCTTGGTGAGAAACGTCGTTCTCAATGTTATTTGACTAACATGGCGACGTTGTCTATTGTCCGTCTTTTAATAGAAATTCTTGATGCAAACGCGTAAATAAACACTCCGAGATATACGAATCCACCCGTAAACCTTTCGAATGTTGCTCATTTGTTGAGCAAGATTGCTTCAAAACATTACCTATACTGTATATGCTTTCCTGTGTTCACGCTGGTAAACAGAGCCAAACTATCAATAGTGTTTGGTTATAAACTGTAGTTTAAAAAAGATCAATGCCTCAAGTAGATTTAGATTTTTTTTTTTAAATTA
>JAUELC010002918.1:0-13541 GCA_031471745.1 Cryptochiton stelleri
ATTCCCTTGATAATAAATACATTTTATCAATTTTAGGATGGTTCAACAACTGACGAATTTCTCATTTAATCTAAACGGATATTATCGAACACTGAGAGATGTCATTGTAATTAACTCAAGATTAAGAAAACTTCGATATAATTGATCAAGAATCTCTCTGCGTTCGTTGATTAAGTGAAAATGAACTAACTTTACTTTATTCAGTTTTATATTCAGTATACAACATTTATCCATACATTGCCAATATACTCCTTTTATTTGATGACCTAGATAAATTTACGCATACGTAAGAGCCTAAAATGTACAAGTTCAGAACGCCGTGGTCTAGGAGTGCTCATAAATGAAGATCCCTTGATTCCAACAATTAAAGACTTCATTTCAATTCAGCCACTATAAAATTAAAAAACAAACGGAATCCCCTTGGTCAGACCTCTCTCAACCCATGACTCATACTGCTGATTTCAGAACATTGTTTATTGTTAAAGTGACAGAGCTACTGTTTTAGATCGAGAGCAACTATGTGTCATAGACAATATATAGATATATATAGCTGCAAATTGTTCATTTGCTGAAATGCATAATCTGGTTGTGCAGATGACTGATGATTATAGGTCTCTTATGTCTGCTACGTCATTCATGACATGTCATTTGGTACAGTATTTTAGAGCATTATAACATTAACCAGACTGCTTTCCTTCGTTCGTGAGAAGGACAATAACCAACAGTTTATGCTAGTTCGTTACCAAAACAGGCCGGTTTATTATTTGTACGCGTTATTTATGTGTTGGCTATTAAATTTGAACAATTTGACGGTTAACGGTTAACATACGATTTCAGCTATGAAAACCCTCTGAATTCCCACACTGGTATACTAGACAGAAAGTTATATACTGTCAAGATCACGTGAGTTGATTCATGTATAGCCCAGGGACTAATAAATCTCCTGTCAGTTTATCCTGTTTTGTAGAAAAAACTATTCCCTTTAGTACTATGCTGGACAAAGGTTTATTAAGTCAGTATTCATAGAAGATGACCTTTGGGGATTTGTAAACAACATCAATCTTCTACCTTGACCAGGTCGGATATTGGTACTGACAAGTGTTTGCCCCGCACCAAGACAATTTTAGTTCAACATACCAGGTAATTTTATAAAAGAACAACAGCAGAGAAAAAAAGAAACAAAACCTAAAAAACAAAACTCGAATCACTATCAAACTCTAATCGTAGACTTAAAAAAATTCCAATTTCAGATAATGTATGGGTATAAACAATGACACATTATGCAAAATAACGTCTGGATATCCTACAGTACGTACATAGTTTAACCCAACACCATACGAACGAACTTATGTACTTCCATAGTTTACACCAACGTCATTTGGCAACACGAAAATTTAACCCGCTCATCACATGAGTCAAGTACATTGTTATTGTATATATTGCGGCTTTCAAATTGATTAATTTTATAAATGACAGAAACCGTGTTGTAATGCAGAAACCGTGTTGTAATGACAGAAACCGTGTTGTAATGCAGAAACCGTGTTGTAATGCAGAAACCGTGTTGTAATGCAAAGTTCAATAAATATAGCTTGAACATAAAAATAATCATAAATTTTTACTTTTTATGTCCGATAGTCCTTGTAAACAGCTTTAAACAACATTTCCCCCAACAATGGAGTTTCGAGATATCCGTCAGGAAAAATTGGCACCTGCTTTGAAATTAATATTGATGACGTAGACTCAGGCATGTCCGTCCACTTCTCTGACTGACATACCCTTGCGAGGCTGGCTTGCTCACCGCTGCTTTGATCACTGAGTTATGAAACCCCGCTGGTGAGACTGACTGACCTCATGAAAGAACGCCTTGAACGTTTTGCGGATAAGCTGACGTCGGCCCTTAACTACCGTTATATAGCGCACCTTTAGAAATCTGTATATTCTGTATTAAGACACCAGCAATGAGTATTGAAATGTCTTTAAATACTTTTTGTGTATTCTGATCTGTGTATAAGGACCTATAACATTTAGCTGGTAAAAAGGAATGAATTCAATAAACAACATTGTATTGATTTCCATATTGAGTCACTTATAGTTCTGTCATAGCATTATTACAATCGTCATTTGTAATGAAATCATAGATTTGGTTTTCCCAATAACTCAGATATTTTGAATTTTCCCAGACATCTCCTAAAATATTTCTCCTCAAAACTAACCCTTCATCTAATGAATCAAATCAAAGAGAAATATCAATTGTGTTTATCGCCATACTGGTATCACTTGAAACCTAGCTTTATGCTGTTACCATTAGCTATTATCAGAGTGTCGTATAACGGTCTTAAAGGCAGGATTCCAACTCAAGTCACTGTAATGACTCATTCCTTATCAGTGTCCTCTTGTGAACGAATGGAATTCTGATAGTATAATACTTCGTAAAATACTAATATTGCAGCGTGTAAAGATGTGGTGTGTGTATGTCCAAAGCCAACACATTTCCTGTTATTGCTACTATAGGAAATACTATATTTGATATGCGTCTTTTCCCAATAAGGTTTTCACCAAACGTGTTCGTTAGAGACTTGACCTTCAGTTGACCTCCATTACTGACCAGGACACCTTTGGTCACATGCTTGGCTGTCAACTAGAATTGGATGAAAGATTCAAGATGGCAACCTGGAGCTGGTTCAACGGATTCCAATCACGGACGGTATTTCTCATGGATCAAATGAAAGAGCGATTTGTCAATACAAATTCACATTTGAGTGATTGACCGGCTGTGTAGATACGGTAATATGGTAATTTATACTGATATAAGTATCAATATGGGATATGAATAAGTGCATAAATCATGGAATGGTTGTCTTGTCTTATTTCCTTTGTATTGTTAACCAGGTTGATTGATCCCACATACCAAGTTAACCTTCATTACTAGCCTGGAACTTTGCCCAGACGCTAAGCTCTTCAATTGGAACTGGTCCATAGTTGCTGACTGAATACAAGGATACAGGACTATGACTATAACCTAAAGCTGGCAACACAAATTTCAGTCACGATTTGCGAGTCCGATACTCACTCTGGCAAGGTGAACGTTTTGAAAGTGAACCCAGTATGGCTTTACACTCTGGTCAATTCCGTTCCATTGTTGAGGCTAATTTGACATGTGTGTCAGTCGAGTAATTGTATTCGCTAATGTTTCTGGAACTACAAACACCAATGTCGTTTTGTATTGGCCAGAAGGCTATGGTAGGCTGCTTACTTTATAAGGAGGTTTTATGTCTCAGAATAATATGCAAGACTGATAAAGCGGAACACAGATGTTACTCTAAATATAGATACCGTCAAGGATTTACAGCAAGTCTTTATAATATGGATCGAGATAGTATCGTTCATTGTTTTCACTGTTCGAATTTTAACTTTGTTCTTCGTAGGCAAATTTAAAATGGTCACAATGTCGAGTGACAATGTTTTTTTTCTTTTCTACAACAAAAATAGTTAAATTTTCATAATATCGTGTATTGTCTGACCATTTTACTGACCAATTATTTTAACTACTGTACTCCGTTGTACCATGCAATCAGATTGTAAGGAAAAGTAACTGTTAATGGATCTTGAGGGGAACAACGGTTTTTGTAGTTTACAGAACCCAGTTAGCGTTCCTGGAGATAAGACAGATGATTTTCCGATCCACAAACTCTCATCAAAATTCAAATACTTCTGGCAAAAACCTATTAGTTTGGTATGACTCACTGTAATGACTGAATTTTGTTAAATCTATCGGCCTACTCTGAGCTCCTCTGTCAGTTTTGGAAGAGGCCTCATGTTATTAACCTTAGAGATTCTGCATAATTGATCAAAATACCTACGCTCTGATACCAAAATGTAGCTTTAGAACCGGACCTTCTCGACATGATCCAAGCCGGAAGCCATTTTAATTTCTTTGGTCTACATTAAGAAACGACATTTTCTTCCAAAAAGCTTTTGGCAACACACTTCTTAGATTGCAGGGATACGTCCTACCAAACACCTGACCGCGGAGTCAGTATGTATTTGTGACAGATACCTGGATAGCCAGTAGCAAGCCATCCTGTCTCCCAAAAGTCGCTGGCAACTTTCCCACATATAGATCTTTTGGAGAGATGCTAAAGGTGGACTAGAACTCACGAGTCGACACTGGTAAAAGGAGCATCGGTACCAAATCGATACGCTAGCTGATGAAGTCAAGAAAAACGATCATTCCAAGACGAAAATGGGTCAATATTTCAAAAGAATATATCAATTTAATGTCTTCAAAAGTTCGCATTTATTTTTATACACGCCGTACCTGTTGATGTGCAACTTTTATTATATTAATTTTACACTCAAAGAGACAGCTTGTCATTTTAGATTGAATCAAATAGCAACGAAGTGTAATCTTTTACAGATCGATGGATATTTATATGGTAAAACGTAAGGCTGTCAGAATTAAACAATACATCAGAATTATTAATATTTCCCATTATTATATTCTTGATCAATATTCTTCAACAACATCCAATTTTGCCGATAAATCTCACAGAAGTCCGACAATGAAACATGCCGTCGACGATAACAGTTCTTATAGAATTTGACATCCGGGTAGTACATGGAAATATATTGCTACTAAACACAACAACCAGGATAACATTAAAGAGATTTTTGGTAAATAATGTAATCATAGTTTTGTAAGATTGAAACGCTTTTAACATCCATTTATAATAGTTCGTTCCGTTCTGGTGCACAGAAATAGTTTTCCGTACTGAATATTAAACGAGGAGGCTATCAACCACAAACATCTCTGGACTGAGATTGAAAGTTATAACAAATACATGAAGAAAATGATATCGATTCCGAGAACTAGTATTGTGAATATCGCCTCCAACTTATAAATACTATATATAAATAAACCAAATGCCTGTTCTGAGCAGAGATATAATCTTATATTGATCATACTCGTCAGATTAATGGATATCTTCTCTCACAATTGTACCTTGATCAGCTTGAATTAAACATAAAATATGACATGGCTTAATGTCAGATTTTTTATTCAATCTTGAAAATATTAAACAATTTTAGCTAATAAGATATACCGTCCAGTTTAAGATACTCTGTGTTGGCGGTGAACTCAGCTTTTCTCCTGTGAAATATTTTTTTTGTCCTGTCCATATCACTTTATTTCAAACCTCTCAAACAAATGCGAAATCTAAGATCAGAGATATGATTGTATCAAATATAGAATGGATCAATTTAGATCCAAAAGGAACGGGATTCGATTCCCGCTAGAGGCATTTGTATTTTAAATTGATTAGATTATAATCTGTGTGCAAGACGCTGAGCGTAAGCTATATTTGTATGACTACATTTAATTTTAATATATTTGACAAACTTTACATTACATAAAAAGCGAGAATAACAATGCATTCTGCTATAGGACCCAGATGGTGAAATACTTTTATTTCGTTTGCTTTCAAAATGTCAAACAACTTTGATAATAAAAACCAATGTTGATAGAAGCTTAGCACAAGGTTCATAAGGATTATGACCAAACATGTATGTAAGTGTTGGCTGCCAACTGAGAATAGTTTGATTTAGTATAACGGCTAACATACAAATTCAGTGATGAAAACCGTGAGAATTTCGACAGTGGTAGTAGCTTACGATTGTTACCAAAGGATTACTGTCAGACAGAAAGTCAATATACTGCCATGGGGCTATCACAAATCACATGAGCTGATACACGTATAGCCCAGGGACAAATATATAGCCTGTCATTTGATCCAATTTTCTAGAAAAATATTCCCTTTAGCTCTGTGTTGATTACAGGTTAATTAAGTCAATATCCTCAGAAGATGGCCTTTGAGGATTTGTTACAACATTAATATTGGACTTTGGTTGGATCTTGTATTGATACTGATGTGTCGACTTGTTTTTATATTGTGCAAAGAAAGGTTTACATTAAGATATCAGGTAATTTATCAGGTAATTTAGCACTGGTTTGAAAAAAACAAAATCGAAAAATCACGAATCCCTATCAAAATCCAAGTTGTAGAATTTAAATATTCTACTTTCATATAATGTATATGTAGGAAACAATGGCTAATTATGTGGGATACGTGGAGATATTTGTATCCAAAGTCAGAAAACAAACTACGTTGATAGTTGAATTAAACGTTATCAGGCTGCACAAAAATCTCACGGTATCAAATAACATCAGCTTACGTTTCATTTTTCGCAACTTTATTGCGGCTTTTAAACTTTTAAACCTCCCAGATGAATTACATGATCTAGACTTTAAAGCCTTTCAAAGTTCAATAAATATAGCTTTAAAGTAAAAATATCAAAAAATCATTAAGGCTAAAAAGCTTGTGGAATCACGAAAAGTGAAAACGCTATGACTGTTACAAACATGGTGGGATCTACAAATACTTGATTGAGAGGGGACCGGGTTATGCTTTTATAGTTTTTATAAATTATGTTTTTTGATGGCAACCATTCATTTTATCTCAACGAGTGTTTATATGGGTCATATTATACGTGTAATTGCTGCAAGCATATTGTTTTATGACATAAAATATATATTTGTGACAAGATGAACATGTGATGTAATTTAATGTATGTCCGAATATATAATACCGCGTGGGACTGGTTATTTGAATGTCAATAGTGTCTCCAAATACAATATTTTAATACGGGTGAAGTCGAGTTTTTGTTAAGTGTCTTAATTCAACAGTAAGTATATGCGTATTGTATTCAATGTCAGATACATACAAAAACAAAACCAATTGCGGCCTGTATGTGGGGACTTGTTTTATTTGTGGTCACTCAAGTCCTTCGTAATTTTTCAAAGTTAGACCTATCAATCTGAACTAGTTGAAACCCGGAGGATTTTGTGAACAATACCAGTCCAGTTGGGTCATGTCCCCAAAGATCACTTGCACCAATTAAGAAAACTCGTCAAGTACCAAGAGAACATTAGAGGCCATTAAGTAGCGCGACCAAACACATTCTATGCGTAGAGAAATAGTATATGTCTGTAACATCCAATGTTGAGCTAAAATAAGTTACTTCTGTCCAGTTATTTGAGTTGTGTAAGTTTAACTAAGTATAACGGTCGCGTTCGTGAACTCGAGAGGCAGCGATCGTAAGAGATAACCAGTACTGAGCTTCAGTCGTTAGTACCTCCATAGGAAATCGACTGGAAGAGCAAATACAGATATTACAACATATGCTGCGGATGTGGAACACATAATCAATTTATCATGGTTGCCAATAAATTCCAACACGGGCGTGCAAACTGTTCATTTGCCGGAAGAAATAGTGATTTACTAGCTTTGCTTGCACACCATGTATAGAAGCAAAAACGTGCATTAAGTGGTAATTGATAGGCAATCATGTTTCTCCGACACATCACGAACATTGGTGATAATCTCGCATCAAAATGCACTTCCCTCGCGTAAAAAGCGTAAATTGAGAGTGACTCATAGCATAGCTTCTAAGCAATACTCCATCATTACCCAATCATCTTGGCGTGTATATTACACATAAATGGCGTTGTCCCTCAGTAAAAAGATGTGATACTTATTGTGAAAGCTGAGACTATGATGTCAGTCACCGAATAAAAAAATACAAATGACACGATAGCACGGTTATGTGTTTGCATATATTATGTTTCTGTTGTTGTATTACGACATTTCATATAATAATTTAAAACAAAAAACATTTAAAAATGTATATATAGCCTCAATTATTGAACATGAACGACTGGAAGTAGATTAAACACCAGCAGTAATTGAGACTTTTTCCGTTTCATTTGTTTCGTTTTCTGTATTAACGAAGCGTCATATATGAGATTTAGTGTAGATTTTATATAAGTGGTAGCACAAGTTGACAATCATCTCTAAACGAATTTATTATATTCTGTAACTTCAGTGTTGATGAAGACGGTGCTGAGTTGATATGTTTTCGATCAAAGTAAATTCATTTACTGCCTTGTTACCGGCTTTTGGTTTTAACTTCACGGCATCTAATACGAGCAAATCAATTTCCATCAGTAGTTCGCAAAGAAGATTGCACATCGTCCCGAAAACAACAAGTGAAATCTCACATGGCATATCAACATGTTACCTATACACAGTTGTTTTAGGTAATACCTGTAGTTCGGGTCAGAAGGTCGGTCTCTAGCTAAAGAGACCTGGTTGACACAACTGTTCTGAATATGATTTAAACAGGATGAATCACACATTTGTTCGCCAGCATTCCTGTATTCTTCTTTGACAATCAAGGTTAAAAGCTAAATGAAACACTACCCACTCCTTTATCTTATACATGTCTTTTTACAGTTGTTTGCGATTTTGTGATTGATATCAGCTCCAATGATTATCTCGCAGCACAGAACAACTTTTTTCACTCAAATTAGTTGCCTCGGCAAAAACGTCAATTTTGATTGATTAATGGCACAAAATCCGACCGATATTCTGTCGTTCAGCCGATAAGTTGGCATCAGGCAAAAATCATATGGTTGTGCATTAGATATCTTGAATCCATGTTTGAGAATTTTAACGCAAATGTTGGCAGTTAATCAACTCTCTTTAGTCAACAATTTAAGTCATAATTATTTGTTTTTTGATCGGGCTACAAAATTTGACAAAAGTGTTATAATACGGGCCAAGAATAACCTTAATTTATTAGTGAGTCACGTCAATCAATGATTATAATATATTAAAAGCAGGGGACCGTGAGTATTGTTTCGGTATCGGGTTTTTGTTCAAGATCGCTTAGTATACTAAACACATATAACATCGTTTTATTATTCTTTGACGGTTTGTTGAAATTTGCTGCTACACAATCCAGACGTTGTGGAAGAGATTTTTGTTAGCCATTTGGGACCACGTTTCCCAGGAAAGTATTGCCGAATTACCAGCACCTAATCCAAGAAATGACCTGATAGGCGTGTTTTGACTTCAGTGTTGCTGACGGTTTATGTTGATTTGACATGTTTCGAATCGATATAAATTTAGTTATCACAGATGCTATTGGTTTCTGGACTTGATTGCCAATAACACCAAATCAAATTGAGTTTAACAAGCACTGTGTCATGTCAAGAACAAGCTGTTGTGGATTCCATTCTACCTAGGACAGTTTACGGACGGAAGGAGAGTTTGCACAGTGTTTTACCAGCGGCTAATGGCCGCTTCTCATAGTTACAGCAAGTCAGTTGGCATATTACAGACATGTTGACCTCAATGGTAAATAGTATAGTAATACCAATTGAACAACAATCAGAAGCCGTGTAACAGCATTTAGAATCATTTTGGGAATAACCACTTCTATTTTGTGATAAATTAGTGGATATCCCAAAAATGAAAAAAAGTAATTTTTTTTTACCTTAATTCTGATATAGTAAAGATTATATCACAAGCTATGTAGAAGAATATCACTTCGTTCAGTGGAATTTAGAAGCTTGGACAGTGACTTAACAAGATGCTTTTTAATGAATTTTAAACTTTTGGATTTATTGATGAGCAACGTTTCAGTGCATATACTAGCACTCTCACCAATATAATAACGGAGCCTGATAATGGTAAATAGTATATACACTGGAACGCTGCTCGTCAGTAAATCCAAAGTTCATAATCCATAAAAAGTATTGTTAATGTTTGTACACTTGAATACACATCCATGTATCATCATATAACAGGCAGACCTTAATTGTTAGGGAAAATGAAAATGTCCTTGTAAAATTGTTAACAGCCTCTTTTAGATTAATAATGTCAATGTAAACTTGAGGGCAATTGTTTATCACCAATTGCTTTAAAACCCAGTAATTTTCACAGAAACCACATGGATCCAAGGTGGAATAAATACGGAAAGAACAAACACGAGATCCTGACAGATTTAACCATTTCTCAAATATTTATTCCTTTAATTATTCCCTCGGTTTTTTAATTCTAGACCGTATATCTAATAAGAAAGAAAAACAAACATTACAAATATTATACATACCCATCAATATTTAACACAAACGATTTAGTGTACATTTGTTTATGTGTGATAGCAAGATTTTCTAATCATCTGTAAAGGTTTTCAACTGTAGACGATAAATGGACAAATTTCCACGAGGTTCTGAACCGCTAGTGTTGATTAAGGTTGATGTGTTTTCGATCAATGTAAATTCAGTTATTGCCTTGTTAACGTTTCTGGTTTAACTTCACTGCATCCAATACGACCAAATCAATTTAATTTTCATCAGTAGTTTGCCATGAAGACTCTAGATCGTCCCGAAAAAACTTGTAAAATGATCCATGGCGTTTTATGCAGGCTACGTATGGACAGCTGTTTCAGTTCATTCCTACAGACTGATGTCGATGTCTGTCTTAAGCTACGAGCGCATGCACAGTCATTGTAACAGGAACCAAGGTACAATCGATAATTGTAATATATTAGAAGCTAATGAGGGGGAAGTTTGTCGCGGTTCCATGTTTGTGTCACGAGTTATCACCCAGTATACCTTACGTTTTTTTTAAATAAGATTTTGTGATATTCGTATATCGAAATTATCACGGCTTAATGAAATTTTTTGACACTAAGGCCATCCATTGCGCACAAGACTGCTGTAAGGCATTTGAGACCACGTTTCCCATGAATTACCCACAACTTATTGACGAAAGGCACTGATAAGCGTGTTTTTGACGAAACTGTTGATGACGGCTTAAGTTGATTTGACGTGGTTTAAATCAATATAAATTCATTTAGCACCGATAGTATTGGTTTCTGGCCTTACATTTACGGTTGCCAATGACATCAAATCAAATTTAGTTCAATCAGCAATGTGCCCTGTCAAGAACGTGCTGCTTTGGATTGATTATTCATGCAGGGATATACGTATTGACCAATGTCATAGAGTGATCTGAATTGGGATTCGAGTATTCAACACAGACAAGGGATCGTATCTTACGTAATATACCATCAACAGTGTGATGTTTTGAAGTAAGAAATAATCCATACATACATTTAATAGCTTCTACAAAGCGAACGGAAGTGCGAGTATATAACAGTAAAATTGCGACACTAGCGTAATACTTTCAACAAACAAACGTAGAAAGCATATATAGTAAAGTCATGATGTCTCCTCTTGCTGCTTTCTTCACTATGTTAACAGAATATTAGGTTAGAGTATCAAATATGAGGACTTTTGAGAGGATTGTTTTTGAAGGGGTATAAAGTTTCTTTCGGACCCCTTTCCATTCCCATTCATCACCCAGGTAATTTCAGGGCCCGCTTTGGCATTCGGTCCCGGGAACGATGTACCCAAGTCAAGCGAAATATGAGTAATGAACACCCGATGCGAGGGGTACTCATATTCCGCTTGACTTGACAAAAATTCATGATCAATGAATTATTGACCATCTCTTATAGTTATCAACTAATCGCAATATTAGAAACGCGTTAAGAGCTCTATCTAGACTTCATACCGACTGCTTATACATCCAATGGTAATCTCTTTAAACCTAAGCGGAGTTAATGACTTTTAAAATCACCGGCATCGAAAGACATTTTCGGATGTATTTTGGTATGATTTTTGTCGTTAGTGGAACAGGAGTGGTTTGGTTTGTCTGGTGTTAGGCCCCCTATATGCCATACAAAGTGTTTTGTCAAACGAAGGCGAAACCAGTAATAAACTACAAAATGTCGGGTCTGACACTCTTTTGCTGTTAACCGATCTCGTGTTTGAACCGCGATAAGTCATGTATAGAACATCCACCTTACCTCTGTCGTCAGATTGGCTAGTTTTCTCAGGTGTAATCAAACAGTAATGTCTAAGCCCAACAAACAAGGACAAGAAACAAGACAACCACAGGACATAACAGGTCGCCACACAAAATCAATTATTTTTTCTTGATAACCACATCTTTGTGTTTTTTCACACAAATGGATATACAGAAAATGCCAGTTTGATTTTATCACTGGTATAACAATGTTTACATCACAAGCTATGGAGAATAGTTTAAACGGTTGCATACGTGAAGACATATCATTGTATCATCACACAGCGGACACACCTTAACTATTTCGGTAAACGAAAATGTTGTTGAGACATTGTAACAGCTTCCTTGCTAGAATTGAAAGTTTATTTTAACTGGTTTATTTTAATTGCTTTAAAAATGCAGCAAAACCAATGTTTTCACCGAAATGACAGGGATACAAACACGACTAAAACACAGACACATTACACTATTTTGAACCTTTGTTCGTTTAATTTTATTCCACCTATTTTATTTTCCTTTGATGGGTGACTGCTTGTCGCAATATGCTGACAACAAAGAATACACAAATAACTAACCAAATACTGGTAAACAGCATAATCTTGTCATCAGTGTCACAATGACTTGTTTCGTCTTATTTTACCTGTCTCCTGATCTGGTAGTAGCAACATGAAGAAAATTAAAAAAATATGGTGAATTGTGTAAGGTAAACACAAATAAACAAATGAGCCATATTTGTAAATGCGTAATCATATCTAATCTATGTGTTTAATTCTGTTCAAGCTTTGTTAAACAAATGTAGCTTTTATCTTATACTTAAGTCTGGATCGGCCAAGGTTCACACACTCGATTCACCGATTGCGAAATAGAATCTATAGCTAATAGTCCATTGTATCGGTATCCAAACCAGGAATCACATAAACCTACAATTCATTGTCATTACGGGTATTAATGTGCCTGACAGCTTATTTCGACACATGGAAAATCTCAATTGTAACAGATGACAGTTTGTCTCCCGGTCTGGATTGGAATGGCTGAGCGCCAGACAGTTTAATGTTACAACACACCGATGCGTTAGTCGCAAACATACACCATCCCAATTGTGGCATTTGCTACTTTGATATCCAGTTTCGAGGGTCGTTGTTTTGAATCCCGTGTTTGTATTATTCTACAGATGACAAACTTACTCTGATCAATAGAACTATTAATGAAAATGGTTTAACTCGCAAAAACGATTTTCACCAACCAACGCCACCTATTAATAATACCACACCAGTCACCGAAATTGATATTTTAACTGAAGAAAGGGAATTTAAATTTAATCAACAAATAAATGAAAATGAAATAATTGAAGCAATAAAGCATATAAAGTCTGGAAAATTGCAAGGACCAGATCTAATTATTGGTGAATACTTTAAGTGTTGTCCTTATAAAATCGTACCATATCTTCTAAAATTATTCAACTGCTTATTCGATAGAGGCGAGTTCCCCACGGAGTCGATGAAGGGTATTATTATTGCATTGTTCAAATCGGGTGATCCAGCTGATCCAAACAATTACCGTGGAATTTCTCTCCCCAGTCATTTTGAGACACTTTACACATACATTATAAACAAACGAATTACACACTGGGCTGAGGAAAATAATATTTTGGGCGAAGAGCAAGCTGGATTTAGATCGGGCTATAGTACAATTGACCATATATTTACATTGTATGCTCTGGTCCAAAAGTGTATTTTAAAACATAAAGGTAAACTGTTTGTTGCT
>JAUELC010003029.1:0-13535 GCA_031471745.1 Cryptochiton stelleri
GAGAAGATATAGTTGAGCTTGCATTATCGTTCACACATACAGAAGAGTCTCCACAAACAGATCTTTCCCAAAATTTCGCAAAATTATTAAAATCCATCGAATCGGCAGCAGAGAAATAGTGAGATGCCCATGATACAGGTGGCTTCTTATGGAAAATTGGCAGCGGAGGAAAATACTTATTTCCTTCATTTAAATCCGGTATTGTGTAACATGAATTGCATCTGATTTTATCATCAGCATCCTCCTCTTCCCCTGTCGGTTTTCCACGTTTTATTCTTCGTAATGTCGACTCTGCTAAGTTGAACAATTTATCGACAGAACTGTTGTTGATCAACATGCCAAATATCTCAACTGAACGATTTCCAAACTGACCAGAATGAGTACCCACAAATACCTCCCAGTTATTTGATAATATTGTCCTGTCCGTTCTATTGGTAACATATCCGCCTTCTTTATCAATCGAGAGATCATTTGAGCTCAACTTGTCATCCAGATTAAGCGAGAGACCGATACAAGCTGAGTTGATCAGTATGAGTAAACCAAAAATCATTGTGCCAGTTTTTTCGCACATATCTGTGAAGCTTATCTGTAAGACTTCTGAATGACGTTAACAATACAGGTCGAGATGACGGTTTCACTGCTGTTAAAGTTACAGTGCCTTTTATAGACGGATAGCTTTGACGAATATTTGTTTGCCATCGTATGATGTGTGAAGGTCTCTAATGCATTGGTAAAGTGTTATGACCATATTTATAAGTAACTAAACAAAGCCAATGGACCGAAATGTCTTTGTTTCTAATATGTATTCGAATAGTTATCACGTTATGCTAATATTCATGAAAACAAAGCTAATGAAGCGGAATATTTCTGCTTGATGCACTAGTATTGATTCTCATAGTTGTCAAGTTCAAAGTAAACACAAGATCATCATTTGTCGGTAATTTAGTAATATATCTTTATTAATAAACTATATGCGCGTTGAAATATTAGGGATGTTTAAAAACACTAATGTGTCTCATTTGGTGCGTGTACACACCGTATAGAAAACAAAAATATGATTAAAACTCGGTAAACTTGTAATAAAATAAATAAATAAATGATTATAAGATTTATGTAGGGGAAACAACAGGATACATTATAGACTGTCAGAGTCAATGTACCATATCATTATTCACGTCCACAACGTATTGACAAAGTTAGTTTGTTTGTTTTACAGGGCCTATACGTCAAACCTGGATGTAGGAATTCATGGAACCTTACTTATAACCCAGATGACCCAGGTTCGACTCCCGGTGGAGGCAAGCAAGTCCTCCTTGCAGTCCCAGGTTCGAATGCCGGTGGAGGCAAGAATTTTTTTCTATCTTAATTTATAAAAAAAAGTATTTACAGGTTATTGGATTGTATGGTTGTGTATGGACGAGTCCTGGCGCTGCGGGAAAAATACAACTTCCATTTAGAAATATGCGCATATATAATGATAAACAAGAATTGATTTATATGGATAACAAGTTCTTTCAATATTATTTCACTAATAAAATACTAAATAAAGAAGTTGTTATCCATATATATCAATTCTTTGTTTACTATCAACATACCTGGACAAAATCCCCCCTAATTTTAATTATACCGATTCCTGTTTCTTTTTGCTGAAAAAATATACGACTGACGTATCCAAATGTTCTCATCTATCAACGTTAACACACACAATATTATCAATATAAGTTATCTAGGTTTAAGGCAGGTTTGATGGGGTTGTGTGACCTGGCTGTAAAATTTCCACCCTGAGCCGCGGGCGAAGGGTTGAAACTTCGCAACCAGGTCACAAAATCCCATCAAACCTGCCTCAAACCTAGATAACATATCGATGGGTCATATATGAATCTCTGAGCTTTTGATTCTACAAGAAACTATAATTCACCGCTCTATCTAATATATTGTAGCCAGTCACAATTTCCAGATTCTATGAGCTAGGTTCTCGAGGTCGTGCTACTGTTTGTAGGTCCTGTTTCCCTAGACACCTGCGTCAGAAATGGACCTGTTATAAATTCCATACCGGTGGTAGTCGGAGAAGAGTATAGAATTACACTTCGCCTGTTCGTCCGTCTGTCGCATTGTGTCATAACGGTTCAGTGGATTGAACTGAAATTGTGTATGCAGTTAGCTTTCTAATGCAATTTTGTCCCTCTTTAGTAAAGAATTAGTCAATTTGATTGTTAAAAATCCAAATCCGAACAGTGGACACTGTATTGCTTTAAAGGACTGATTACATTGAATTACATTTACGTTTCTTTTCTCATGTTTCTGTTTATTTTGAGTTCCTGTAGGAACTAGGAAGTATAAGGCCTACTTTCTCTGCGACATGTTGATATTAATTGCTGCGACATCTGTCTTAAAAGTAACCCTTGTCACTGTGTCTTTAGCGATTTTGATGGAGTATTACTGGGTAACGGTAAAATGATAGATACCGTACTGAGGCCGTCGACGAATGAATAAGGCCTATTCAGTCTTCAATATATACAGATAAATTAACGCCATTTATTGTTAAGAAAGAACTGTCATAAAAAACGAGAATTGTCGTCCTATGGGCCAGTAACCTAGAGCAATATTTCATAGATTATAAATTCGGTGAAAAATATCAGATTGATGTGAAATAAAAGACCGCCAATCGATGCGTAACACTCAAGACAAAAGGCCTAATCAGTCCAAATTGTGTGTGATTTGGATTCGAAATAAAAGCTTAATATTTAAAAAAAAAAAGCGTCCGCCTAAGAAGAAGAAGACGAATAAGAAGAAGGACAAAAATAAGATGAGTAAGTGTACGAAGCCCTATTGCGGGCCTAATAAACACAGTTTATTTATTGAAGGATCTCCATGAACAAGTTATTGGTCTGGACTCTGGAGTCCACGTCCGAAACTTCCACGTAAAAAGCGAAGACGAAAGCGTCGGTCACGGTTTATAACTGCCCTTTATAAATCGAGGTACAGTTTGTCCAAGATTCTTCTTTCAATCTATAAAGGCTACTGCGCATGACACACTGGAAAGATGTTTCGTCGCCTTTTTTATGAGAGAACACAATTTTTCGAGAGCGAAGATAAAACCTGTTAGGAACAACATAAAATGAATTTTAGAGAGAAGATAAATTTAAGTTGGGCGAACACAAAATATTGTGTACAGGACATAAAATATTTCGATCTTAGAAAGTAATCCCTATTTTATCTTTAAAAAAAGCGCTTGTAAAACATGTGATGCGCTGGCAGAAATCAGCCACCATACATTTCCTTACATTTAAGCATGTGGTATTTCTGTTGGATTATTATTTGTCTTTTAGATTAATTGATTAAAAATGTATGTCGCTATGCCTGAATAAGTATTTAATACCTGGTGGCAATGTCGTTAAACCTGAATTGTCTACTTTAGATATGGTTTCTACACAATTTAAGGTAGAAAAGGTCCAACAATTCTAGAATGCAGCTCAATAGCGTATATTTTCACGAAATGTATCGATGTGCTTGTTTAGTTAGATTTTTCAAATCGACTGAGCAAAATTGCCTACAAATCAGAGATATTACAGACAAAAACAATAACATAGATAAGTAATTTGGGTACAGCATACTAGTGAATCAGACTTTGCCTGACGCTTGTGGAAGCCAGACCATTGGTGGTTCCACATCTGATGTGTGATTCGGTATACAGGACAGAAATAAATAAAAGGGGACATTTGAAACTACCTGTCAAGCTGATAGCGAAACCTAGGATGTGTATGGGCCTCTTAGACAGAGAGCCCAGACACCTTTAATAAACCCACCGAAGCCATGCATACGATTTGAAAATGAACTTCTTATGCTGGTTCTGAAAATCCATTTCTTATTCCCGCCACTGATAGAGTGCATAATGGAGATATTTATACGAATTTATCAAAATACCGTCAGCATAAAATGTTACAAAAAACAGATAACAAAAATCCATCATAACATATCCCCCCTCCCTCCTTTTACATTTCTTCGTTCTAAGGGCAAAATTAAAAATCGAACTTCTTTAAGCTCTTTAAGTGCGATCAAAGATTGTATCTGCGAATTTTCAAGCAGTTCCTCATATTATTGATGGAGTAGTAGCACTTTTAGTACTTTAGTAAGTGGTAATAAGAACAACAACAACAAACAAATTGACCAATCTATAGATCCTGTCTGGCACGGGGAAGAAATGAGTATAAAATAAATCAAAATTGACCCCTTCCGCTATACACCAAGTCTGATGAACATAATTTAATTTCCTTGGATGCTGTGATGATTTAAGTGAAAAAGAAAGGGCATTTTCATTTTTTTTTCTCCTTTTAAATGCTGTTGAACTTAACAAATAATCGCAAAACTTCAAAAAGATGGATTTAAAAGTTTCCTGTTTCAATCGTCTTTGCAATACATGTACTTATCAGATTATTGAGAAACACTGAAAATCTATATTCGGCAATTAGTTACCCCTACCCCCATCTTTATAGAAACTCACTGTAAGTCGAAATAGGTCTCATGTAAACACAAAGTCTTTAGCAGGATTTTATCAGACATTCGAATATAATGTTATTGGTATGTTAATCTCATATAAAGATTATATAAATATGTATGGAACAAGATTTGATTAAAATTCAAGGATAACAAAAGTATATTTATTGAGCTGCATTTTCACTTTTTGTCGTATAACCAAACGTGTTAAAAGTCATCACACGTTCTTTTATGGGCTACGGCTGTGATTTATAAAATTTCTTTACCATTTACCTTCGCAATAGCCGTATTAGTTTATGATGCATGGAAAATACTTAAAGGCTCAAGTTTGTAATACGTCACCAGTACCCCAATCTTAACACCAATGCTGATATATGCCCAAGTGTTTCATCGCAGACTGTTGTGAAACAGAATGCATTTAAACTTAATCTGAGAAACATTTCAATTTTGTCAAGTTAATTTGAATAGTACGGTTTCGTTAGATTGATAGTGACACATGCATTTGACATAACGCTTTGATTTTACGGTGAAGAACTGTACTATATATCAACAATGTGGATGTAAGACTAAGACGAGAGATAACAACAATAAACTTATATGATTTGATGCATCAGCCCCCGATATATTCACTTTATAAATTCATAATTAAGCTGACGATACAATTTGTAGGCCTACTAGTGTATAACATTTGCAACAATAAAACATGTATACATATACGAACAATAAATCAAATAATCTTATTTTGCGAAAACCTATTGTTTTGTGAATTCTTAGTAGAGGCATCATTTGGATCTATTGTACATGTATTATAATTCCTACCAAACTATACACATTATTTAGTAATAGAGATTTAGCAATCTCCGTGGAGCTTTACTCCCGCCAATATTTACATCAATTGAAATTTCAAACTCAAACCCCTTTCTGGTACCATATAGTTTTCGGTGTTTTCAGTGTGCACTGTATCCAGATAACAAGTTCATTTTTGAGATCCAGATTATTTGAGACACCGTAAATACGCGAGTACATCGGTATACTTCATCGGAGACTCAAAACATCATCGTCAGTCGATCAGAAGCTACAGACAATTAAAGGCCACGACAAGTTCTTGTTCCCATCGGCACAAAATATAGCTTCTCTGTTCGTGTTGTTGTCTATATTTACCATGTTTTTCAAGTTACCACCCGGAAAGCGATCTAGCTAATTCAGCCAGTGTCCTAGCAATATCGCAATAATGTCGTCTTAATTTAACTCCTTTAAATTGGTACACTCGATAAAATAAGCGCTGGTTTAACACTTCAAGTGTGCGAGTGCTTTCAAGACTGCTCAGTGCTGTATTCACCACTCCAGAGTGAAGAATATAGCACTTAAAAAGCGCAGTCACTTATCACACTTTAAGTGTTAAACCAACACTTTATTTTTTAGAGTGCAAAACATCCACATTTCTGAAAACATATCATTGTTGTACTGGTTGACGTCCTTACATGCCAAACTAAATAGCTGATATATATCATCCAAATACGTACTTCTCACAGCGTGTCCAAAGAAAACCACACAAACTACAGGGTATATATAGGCGGTAGATCGTGAATGGATAACAAACAACTGTGCTATAGAGTGTTTTAATGCTTTGCAAGTCTGTGGTGTTCTACTTCCAGAAAATGCGATTGCATGCAGTTCAAATAAGTGTCCATAAGTCCATATTGTTATACTTTTAAGGCCGGTGTGTGGTGTGGTTATTATGCCTTCTCCTGTTATATTGTGTGGTCTTTTGGCACGTTTATACCTTTTCCCATTCAGAAGAACTTCTTCTCCTGTTTCATTGCGTGCTCTTTTGGCACAGGTTTATATCTTTTCCCATTCAGTAGAACTTCTTCTCCTGTTTCATTGCGTGGTCTTTTGGCACAGGTTTATATCTTTTCCCATTCAGAAGAACTTCTGGACCGTTTCCTCCTTTACCAATGATACTGTTATCATTAGCAAAAGAGGCTCTAATTATGTGCCCGAATGAAAAATATCATCTATATATTTATTTGTCCCCTATTATTTTCTACATCGACGGCAAAATCCATCAGATAGAAAGAAATACAATATTGGATTAAGCAAGCTGTTTACGTAGATCAAGCTACATAACATTAAGGCTAATTTGAACTGATCCACAGAAAATGAAATTGAAAATACGAAAAGGGTGACCAAAAATCCAATGTAGGGGAGGTAACAAATTAGAAAAGATACGATAATCCCGACGACGACTTTTGTTGACACTGAACGCACTGTGCCGTTCCTAGAACACTCTAAACTAGAAGTTTGTCTTAATTTGATTAGTTTTGCGAAATGGAAACCAGTAATAAGTAGAAGTGGTATGACGTAGCCCAAAATACATAAAACGCCTACAAATAGTTTATATTGAGGTTGGAATTGACAGGATTTATATGTGCAAGACTCCACGTCAGTTGTACCCAGAAAAACGGCTTTATAAATAACCCCATTTACAGCAGCAGAGATAACCCATATGCCTAAACATACAAGGACCGTTTTCTTTGCTGAAAGCCAGAGTCTTGTCCACAATGGATACACCACAAGACAATAACGTAACACTGCAAACGTTACTAAGCTATAGGCGCTGACGAATAAGGTTGACCACGATATGTAATAACTGTTCGAACAAAAAAGGCCCGAAGAGGTTTCCGTATATACTGCTATGATTTGCATCATAGGTGATATAACTATGAACAACAAATCAGAAATGGCAAGATTGGTTAAAACAATAAAAGTGGGAGAAGTCCTCAAAGTCTTTTGTTTCAATATACTCGCAATTAACAATATATTTAATGTACCACCAACAACAATGATAAATGTCATAATGATTAGTAATAGATTTGAAGAATAATCATCAGAATTCAAAATATTGAAGATCCCAGAATTGTTTGATTCACAATTATTCATTGTTTGTTGTTTGTTATGTTTACAAAGTTCAAATAATTGCGTCCCCTAAATCCAGGATGAAATAATTACGTCACCTAAATCCAGGATGAAATAATTACGTCCCCTAAATCCAGGATGAAATAATTACGTCACCTAAATCCAGGATAAAATAATTACGCCACCTAAATCAAAGATGAGATAACGTCATGTCAATTCAGGATGAAAAAGTCAGCTAAATCCAATGTGATTGGTTGATTGATTGGTTTTTTACTCCGTGCCCATTGGTTTTTCACTTATATGACGGCGTTGTACTCAAACATTAAACAGTAACACGTTCATAACTAAAATAATGAATTGTTTTGCTGTGTTGGAAAGTTAATATTCCTCCAATGCTAAGCAGACAGCATGAATGTAAGCTAGAAACATATCCTACTGCCCTTACTTATATGGCGAAATCCAGTATGAGATAATCCTGTCTGGTCCCTACAGTAGCAAGTCACATGCTTTTCTATCTATACAGTGTGTGTGTTGTTCGTGTGGTTATTCTTACATTAGTTAGTGTCATCATGCCAATAAAAAAAGCAAATACTCTTAATTCCCTGCTTACTCACACACCTCCGTTAGAATTCAGACGAACGTCTGTATATATACCTCTCAATAATCTGGAATAAATATGGTTTCGAGGAAAACTATTTGTATCATGTGTTATACCCTGACTCTTAACTCATGAATTTAAATATTGTTTCCGTATCACTCATTGTTAACAGTGTTTATTTATCCTAAAAGCTTTCTGTTTACATTAGTATAATTTTTTTGCTTGTTTATCCTTTATTGGCAAATAACGGACGTA
The DNA here is from genome assembly GCA_031471745.1 of Cryptochiton stelleri. Lineage (NCBI taxonomy): Eukaryota > Metazoa > Mollusca > Polyplacophora > Chitonida > Mopaliidae > Cryptochiton > Cryptochiton stelleri. The sequence goes on from JAUELC010003029.1 coordinate 8,267, forward strand.
TCATAAGCATTAACGTTCGATCGAATCTCACTTTTTTTGTCATTTGGTTTATAGAGGCCAAACCGAACATTAAACTTCAAGAATAAACGGTGCCCGCGTTGTGGCTCAGTGGTTAGCGTTTTGGACTGCTGATCCTCCATCAATGTACCAAATGTGTTTGTTAACTGATTCATGCCAGTTCTAGAACGCACGTCAGTCACAGATAATGTGTGACTCTTAGATGAACACATAATCAAATGACACTACACAAAAAGAACGCTTAACCGCGAGATTCCTTTAGGATACCTTCATCAGAGACATCTTGTTGACTTGAAAACAGTTCACTGTAGGAGAGAATCCATTTACATGATACGTAGCTCAGTCGGTAGAGTTCGTCTATCTTCGGCCCGGAAGTGGATTGGCCGAGACTCTGGCTCGCTTTTAATGCCTACCCATTTTTGTTGTTTTGTTGTTGTTCGTAATGTAGTACTGTTAAAAGTGGGCTGCTGAATAAATCGTCGATATGTTTTACTTTATGGCCGGATAGATGGGATGTTTCTGTAGCTGGTCGAGCTTTCTATCATTCCCAACCCTTGGTGGTTTGCATAGTTTAATCCACTACGCTTTTTCGAAAAGGAGAGGTTGTATTGTTTCGTCTGTTTTCCGACCACTTTTCGGTAAATTCGTATCTACACAGAACAAATAAACACCATGACGGTAACTGTGACCGGTGCCTATAGTACCGGACACGAATTAAAATTTTCTGTTAAAGTGTTTCCGTTCAAAAATGTCTCGTCTCGATTTTTTCAATCGCTTATCGTGTGTTGGCATATCGAGGCCTAATTGGACAATATCTTAAATCCGAATAAAAGTTGCGGCAAAGAGTTTAAAGCAGTAGCTGCGTATATTATTAACACACAAATAATCATTTAGAACTCTAAATAAATTCTTGTTTAACATCAACTGTTCTACTGACTTAAACAAATGCAAAGTAATGGCGCGCTTTGTTCTAATGACTAAGCGCCATCAATATGAATTTCCAATCAATACCATCGTCAATATTTTACGGCTAACGGATTTCATATTAAACATAGAAACATTGTTTTTTTAAGCGATCAACAAAATGGCTTGTCAATACCTCAGAGTTAAAGTCTCGACGAAAGGGAGAGTGATTTAATTATCTATTGTAAGAATTCTACCGAACTATACTGAAAACTTCTTGGGCATTGCTATAATATTTATGTACAATCCCAAAGAAACTTTAGCTATTTTGTGGTAGTAAAGTGAGTTAACTTTTGTCCCTATATTGTGAACTGTTTTCAAGTCAACAACAGGCCCTCTGGCCCAAGGCACTGGTTTAAATATAACATGCTGCCTTAGCACTGAAGGGACATTAATTTTCCAACAGAGCAAAACAATTAATATTTTGTGGTTGTGTTAGTGTCGCTGTTTAGTGTTGGAGTACACCGCCGTCATATAAGTAAAATAATCTTGAGCAAGGCGTAAAATATAAATTAATCAAACAATATAAAATCAACAAGATGGTCTTGTATCTTGCCATTGTTTGTTGCCAATGACGTCGACGGTGGTTTCTTTCAACTATTGGGCTGGCACGCTTATGGCACGGTCGTCATATGAGTGAAAAAATATTAAGTACGGCGTAAAGCCCTAATCAAACAAACAAACACATCAATCTCTGCGGAAGGTTTGGTAAAGGCCACAGTGTCAGATTGACTTTATTTAGAGCACATTGTTTATTTACTCGCCAGGATCAATACTAATATTCACTCTGATCAAGCTAAGTCGCGCCTTATTCTACAATAAACTTTGGTTAATTGATTTGTTATCAACATCTATTCTTAGTTTATCTGTTTTATTGTGATTTATTATTTATATATAGGTGATAACGATTTCATTCACTCATAAAATTGATATTTTACTCCAGTAAAATAGCACTTATTTTTAGCAATAATATCGCTTTACCAAAACCCTGCCAGTGCGATTAAGATATATATGATAGTGTTATTATGGTAACTAGACTGGTTTTACATCTCTCCCAGTTTGAAAAAAGAAAATATTAGGAAAAGTATGTTGAGCAAAAAAGCAAATTTCACTACTTGTGAGGTGCAGTCAATGCGTGTTTCGCAAACTACATATACTATTACCTGTCTTTATTACTTACATCTGAATTTCTATGCGTTTATCATCCACAGCCGCATTGTTGTCCATTCTTTTACCATTGGAACAAAGGGACGTTAGAACAAGACTGAACAAAACAATACTGTCAAGCAAAGGATAGTTTGCTTTTTTTAATTAATAAACATATAATTCAAACATGATAAATAATTGTTGTTCGAGGTTTGTAAATGAGGGGAGCATACATTAGTGGCTTTCCTGTCATTTGACAATTTTCTTTAAAGGGTAGGAAACTTAAGAAACAAAGGTTCAGATTGAATAGAGCGTAGCGAATTGTTGTTTTTAGAATTTATACTTGTTAATGAAGGAGTGCTTCAAGAGTATAGGTGAGCGTTGCAGGCCATTCTTGTTCCAAATCGCCTATCTCCGATAGCTTCCGTCCCCTTCGATTATCAGCTTTTGTGTATTAAATTGCAATTTTTCAGGCTATTTGCGTCATATTTGGCGCTAGAGGCAAAATTTGCATCTCATGGTTTTAGACGTATCCTTTTTGACATCAGGTGCATACGACACCAAAAAAGGAACATAGAGCCGGTGACAGCAGAGAAAATAGGAAAACTAAGTAGAACAATTTATCATAACATTATGTCGAATTAACCCATTGCAACTGAAGAATTATGTCACGTAATTAGTTGAAATGACGTCATAGGTGGACTGATCAGGTCAAGGGTCGGCGGCGGCCTCGCTTTGGAGTTCACTAACTTATTCAAAATGTCTACTCATTACATACAAGGTCAATAACTATAGTTAATCAGTTTGGCCGTTTTATTCAAATGCGTTGCAGGCGTGAAGTGCGAGCAATTCCCGAGTGACGGCGAGTAGCTGTCGGAAGCGTTCTACAAGTTTCTCGCCAATGCGTGCACGGGGCTACCTAGTTTAGACGCGAGCTTGCTCAGTTTTTAACTTGCGGTACTCGGCATGAAACGGCGCATGAACGAGTATAGTACAAGAAAGTTACGAGCGACTAACGACTTTACTACGAGGCCATTACGACCTACTATGTTTTAGCCACGAAATGGAACAAGTTTGGTATGAGTTTCCAAGAGCTTATTGCGAGTTACCCCGAGCTTGTTACGAGTTACTGTGAGTTTGCTGCGAGTCATCGGAGTTGGCCGATTCTACTTCGAGTCTACTCCGAGTTTACTTCGAGTACTACGCATCACGTGAGCATAAATTCATGGAAGGTTCGTAGCAAGATCGTAGTTAGGTAGGGTTACTCCTACAAAACTCCTAAACAACTTGGTTGGGGAGACCGGGGCACATTGGGGCATGGGGTATAGTGGGACAAGTGAAGTTTAGTCTAAAAATAAAATGGAAATCTCTACATGACCTCAGCAGAGTGAGGGGAATACCCAGCTCCATTGTCCGACAATTGAAGAGACAGAGAGCATCAACAGGCAATTTATAAATACACAAAATTCCTGCTTTTGAACTCTTCAAGTAAATTTTATGTATGGTAATTGTGTTTGCCGTGTGTTAAGCTCCTGCCACTATCTAGTTATCATAGTTCAATATCAGTAAATAATTAGATAACTTAGTCATAACAATAAGCAAGCACATGTCACATCTCTGAAGCAAAATAGCATGAGACATATGGGCTGGGGAACAATGCGCCCGGGGATAATTTTTTGACTATTTAATAATGTTGTTGAATAGAAATCAAATCGAAACCTTGTATTTGTTGTTTGTGTTTAACATTGATCTACTGAGCATGTATCAACGCCTATAATGAAGGAATGTATTTTGCTTATGCAACTCTTAAGCTGTAGACTGAACAACAATAATGTCACTTTGACTACATTTGGTATTTTTGTTTACCTTCAAGTTGTACATTTCCATTTATGTTTTTTTGTTTGGTCGATAGGCATAATTTGCGTTTTTGTTCTTCTAGATACCAAGGACAGCGTTCGTCATTTTTCTGACAGAACAAGTCCGAGCGTAGTATTGGACCAGAAACAGTGCCGCCATTTTCAAATTATGACGTTACGTCAAAAGTCTGATTCCGTCAAAAGGTGTGCAATAGTCCAGAGAACAATCGTGTTAAGTTTCGTGTCGATCTGATTTGAATTAACCAAGCCGTACGATTGTGTAACTAGTCACACCCCCCTAAGAACAAGAAGAAGAAAAAACAGCAACAACAAGATGAGTGGCGATCTGGGACTCCGTTTCAAAAATCCGTTCTTGCGCCTTTAACACACGCTAGTTTTATGCTATAACAACAGATCTTAAAACATTTTAATTCAGTTAAGACTTGGGTCCTTCCCTGCAGTAGTTTCGTTTCTGTCACATAACGCCCCTGCCTGTGTCCCAATGCACGATGGCGCAATGGGACATTTTGTCTGCTAATCTATGGCTAAATCGTAATGTATTATTGGTGCCAGCATAACTCGTACAAACTCGTAAAAATCTAGTACACATATTGTACAAATCTCGGCAAAAATCGGCGTAACTCGTACACAGCTCGGACAACTCGTGTTGGGATCCCCCCCCTCCCACCCCCGAGTTGTCTAGTCCCTAGAGTTTGTACTAGTTGTGCCGAATTATACTACGAGTACACCCGTGTTGTCATTAATTTCAAAACAGTTATCCCGAGTTGATTTGCGAGTTAACTACGAGTTCTCCCGAGTTCATTTGGTTCTCCACTCGGGTAGTTATTTGTCAAGGTGTGAGAGCTGTTTTATGGAACGAAGTTAATGCTGATTTTGACCACAGGTATATGAAGGTGGTGGATTTTCAATGATTTAGTAAGGCAGAGTAAGAAGTGGATAATCCGTCGCCATATAGATGAAATACTATTAAGGTTTCCCTTAAGACCACCTGACCAAGACCACATTACCCGGATTATCTTCGTTGACGCACATCCGTCGTCCCCAGTGAGATCCAGTGCGTGTACATGCGGAAGGTATACAGTCAAACCACCTGACCACTACACACCAGTTTAGTTTATTTGGTGCTATTGGTAGATTTTGGTTTCGTGCTGGTAATCAATTCTGGCTTGGTACTATCGATAGCCACACATTCTGGTTTGGTGTTATATGTTATAATTATAGATTCTGGTTTAGTGCCTGTGACACTATTTACAGATTCTGCCTTG
>JAUELC010003140.1:0-13535 GCA_031471745.1 Cryptochiton stelleri
TGATATTATAACAAATTGTAAAATAACTTTATACGCTGATGATACAGCTCTCTTTTACTCCAGCAGAGACGTCCAGGAGATAGAGAATGCTCTCAACCGTTAAATCCTTGAGGTTTGTCTCAAATAAATTAAGCCTTAATATTACAAAAACTAAGTGTATGCTTTTCGGCATTAGACAAAGGCTTGCTACAAGCAAAACCAATGAAATATCATGTGACGAGAAAAAACTTGAACAAGTGTCAAAGGTTAAGTATCTCGGCGTATGGTTGGATCCGCATCTCTCCTGGAGTACAAATATCGATAAATTGATCAAAAAAGTTTCCCAGCGGATAGCATTGATTTCTCGTCTGGGGAAGTTTTTGCATCAGAAAACATTAATAACTCTATATAATAGCCTCGTATTGCCACAGTTTGATTATTGTGACGTGGTGTGGGCCAACTGCAATAAATGCTTGCAAAACAAGCTGCAGCTTCTTCAGAATCGAGCCGCCCGAGTAATTTTACACCAAACTCGCCGATCACATGTTGCTAAACTTTTAGGTCAACTCGGCTTGGAACAACTTGGACGCAGGCGTGATTTCCATACATGCAAGCATGTACATAAGTATATAATGGGAGAGGTTCCCGATTATTTAACGAAAAAAATTACAAAAGTTCAAAGTACCCACTCATATCGCACAAGATCTACTACTGAGGGGAATGTTAGGATTGAACGCGTTAAACTTGAAGCCGGTAAGCGAACCCTAAGTAACAGGGGAGCAATTCTGTTTAATGCTCTGCCACTTTCTGTGAAAAAGGCCTCCTTTACCGGTTTCAAAAACGAATATTTTCATAATGTAAATAAATGACTTTGTCTTGATAAATATAAAGCAAAACTATATCACAATTTTTTAACAATTTTAAAATCAAAATAAGGATTGTTTAGTAACCCAAAGGTCCCGGGTTCGAATCCCGGTGGAGGCAAGCAAATTTTTCTCTCTTTATTTATAAAAAATATATATAATCTGGAATTTGTACAGCAATGTATTTTAAAATATTTTTCGATATGTATCAGCAGATACTTTATATATTATTATATCATATAACTGTTTGTTTGTATGTATTTTAATGTGATGTGTGTGGCACAGGGCTTTATTGGCAATCAGTGGTAAAACACTGAATAAGTCACCCTATATAAATATGGTTTAAATAAAATAAAATAAAAAAAATTGGTCATTTACCAGCTACTACTAGCGTCACGTCCATAATAATAAGAAATAGAACTTCGCAGATAGAATCTTTAGGAAAATAAAAGAGCTTAACGAACCCGATTTTAAATTTGGCGCACCGGTTGAGCAAAATGGTCCTCTTGAGTTTGATTTTTTTACGTGTAAATTGCTCCATTAAATGTTTCTTTGAAGCTAACATGTGTATATTAGTTTTGTTAAATGGAATTTAAAAGATTATATAACACAAAGATTGGATTTAGCTTTCTACTTCCAAGTGCAGACTGTTGGTTAATTGAGGCATTTTTCCCATCTTTCCCCATATGCTAATCTGCTATAATGTGCGAATTAGTGCTACCACAGCTTGCCAATGATAGTATTTAGTATTGCAGTTCGTCGTAACAAGCAAAACAAGAAAAGAAGAACAGTTTACAGCCCAGTAAATAACATTCAATATTTATACTAGAACATCTACCCGTATGTATTTAAAACATTGTAAATATCGACTCTCATAAGCCATCTACATATTATTGGTTGTTTTGCTTCAACCATATTTACCAGTATTGGATAAATTTAATAATATACTGCCTACGGGTGTTTGTGTTTATTAGGAGAAGAGAATTAGGACACCAGGGACTTGGTACTTGTCCTACTCACCTAAAGACTTAGGGGGTATTGTCGAAAAACTATCCTTGCCTGGTTTCAATTTTAACTTTGAATTAAATGCCTTGAAATCCTACGTTAACGTGCGTTCGATTTAGCTTTGGTAGAAAATGAAGGTTTTCTTTGGATTCTGATTTAATCTGAATTGTCTTTGAACTATCTAAAAAATCTCGAGATTCCACGTCGTTGGTGCAGAAACTCTGGCAAACTCCGGCCAACTCTTTTTATAAATACATTCTCACGTCTCTCAATTCCAACGTGGTATATGATCAGTACTAAGGAATTAACGCGTAAAGTTATTGCAGTGTTTTAATCCAGTGTATAAATGAATGCCTGTTTGCATTAGTGATGGCGATAATTGCGGAGTCTTTTGTGAGCCAGTGAGAGTAACGTTTGCCATAAGGGATCTAACGGAAGGCTGGCCACAATGAGTTCGCCTCACTTACTATAAATAATTAATGTGGTAGGGATAAGGCAGTCCCATCGATTCGGCCCTTTGTGTGGTGCCCTTTACCCATAGAACTGGACTGGGATGAAGTTACGGAAGCCGTTCCCAGTCGCTGCTTATCTGACTTGGTAAGTCGGTAAGCAAGTCAGCGAGCTACCCGAGAAAAACACCAATCATTGGTCTTGTGGCCTTCTCTAGAACTACAGCCTCCCAATGGGAATAGCCAGAAAAACAAAGGATATTATTCTAGAAAATTGCTTATCCATATTGACACCTCGCTCCCACAGGAGTACATATCAAGTATATTTACACGCCGACTTTGCTTTATTTCCGTGTAAATTATGCACAACTGATACATCGATATATACCCACAATCAGAAGATTCGGTGATAAAGGATGGAAAGTATAAAGTATGCCTGCTCAAATAAAGTCTGCCATCAACACAAACATGTACATAACAATATGTCCCCATACCTATATATGATAATATACGGACAATAAAATTGAAAACCACAAAACGTGGTCGAGAACTTGTCTTTTTTACAATGTATATTAATGAAACATATATGGAACAATTTATGTATTACGTGTCAATAATCAATAATATTACAACTTAACTAAATTTATATAATTTAGTTTGAGCATTGTGAATGATTACTTCAGGTCTACACCTGGTGGTTGAGGAGCGGTTCCTGTGGCCGGTGTGTTCCTCCAGCTGACAGATAGCAGCATTATTACTTCAGGTCTTTACACCTGGTGGTTAAGGAGCGGTTCCTGTGGCCGGTGTGTTCCTCCGGCTGACAGATAGCAGCATGATTACTTAAGGTCTTTACACCTGATGGTTAAGGAGCGGCTGTTGCCGGTGTGTTCATCCAACTGACAGATAGCAGCATGATTACTCCAGGTCTTTACCCCTGATGGTTCCTCCAGCTGACAGATAGCAGGATGATTACTCCAGGTCTTTACACCTGATGGTTAAGGAGCGGCTGTTGCCGGTGTGTTCCTCCAGCTGACAGATAGCAGCAGGATTACTCCAGGTCTTTACCCCTGATGGTTAAGGAGCGGCTGTTTCCGGTGTGTTCATCCAGCTGACAGATAGCAGGATGATTACTCCAGGTCTTTACATCTGGTAGGTAAGGAGCGGCTGTTGCCGGTGCGTTCATCCATCTGACAGATAGCAGCATGATTACTTCAGGTCTTTACACCTGATGGTTAAGGAGCGGCTGTTGTCGGTGTGTTCCTCCAGCTGACAGATAGTAGGATGATTACACCAGGTCTTTACACCTGATGGTTAAGGAGCGGCTGTTGCCGCTGTGTTCCTCCAGCTGACAAATAGCAGCAGGATTACTCCAGGTCTTTACCCCTGATGGTGAAGGAGCGGCTGTTGCCGGTGTGTTCATCCAGCTGACAGATAGCAGCAGGATTACTCCAGGTCTTTACCCCTGGTGGTTAAGGAGCGGCTGTTACCAGTGTGTTCATCCAGCTGACAGATAGCAGCATGATTACTTCAGGTCTTTACACCTGGTAGGTAAGGACCGGCTGTTGCCAGTGTGTTCCTCCAGCTGACAGATAGCAGCATGATTACTTCAGGTCTTTACACCTGGTAGGTAAGGAGCGGCTGTTGCCGGTGTGTTCATCCAACTGACAGATAGCAGCATGATTACTTCAGGTCTTTACCCCTGATGGTTAAGGAGCGGATGTTGCCGGTGTGTTCATCCAGCTGACAGATAGCAGCATGGTTACTTCAGGTCTTTACCCCTGATGGTTAAGGAGCGGCTGTTGTCGGTGTGTTCCTCCAGCTGACAGATAGCAGGATGATTACTCCAGGTCTTTACCCCTGATGGTTAAGGAGCGGCTGTTGCCGGTGTATTCCTCCAGCTGACAGATAGCAGCATGATTACTTCAGGTCTTTACCCCTGATGGTTAAGGAGCGGCTGTTGCCGGTGTGTTCATCCAGCTGACAGATAGGAGCATGATTACTTCAGGTCTTTACACATGGTGGGTAAGGAGCGGCTGTTGCCGGTGTGTTCATCCAGCTGACAGATAGCAGGATGATTACTTCAGGTCTTTACACCTGGTAGGTAAGGAGCGGCTGTTGCCGGTGTGTTCCTCCAGCTGACAGATAGCAGCAGGATTACTCCAGGTCTCTACACCTGATGGTTAAGGAGCAGCTGTTGCCGGTGTGTTCATCCAGCTGACAGATATCAGCATGATTACTTCAGGTCTTTACACCTGGTGGTTGAGGAGCGGTTGTTGCCGGTGTGTTCATTCAGCTGACAGATAGCAGCAACCCGTTTTAATTATGGTGACTTTCATTGTACACTTTCCGCACTTTGTCTTATTGCACGCTGTAATGTAGCCTTTTATTGTCCTGTATCTTGTCATTGTTTTCTGTCAGTTTCGTGCGAGGGTGGTGTCCTTCACCCATTCCGCTTGCACGCCGTCATAGGAGTGAAATAACCTTAATTGTTATACCTCACGTCTAATTGTTTTGTTCTCATTCGTAGAAAACAAGTCACGTTGTATACAGCAAATCATGACGTTGTACGATTTTTTTCGATGCCGTGCAACAATAGTAATGTTGCACGCTGGAGTGTGGAACGTGACATTTATTTTGCTCCCCGTCAAATTATCTTCCCTTTGTGTGGTCTCGGCAGTCTGTTTTAATGCGACGGTCTTCTGCTAGGCTGTCTACTGTGCGACGAGGAGCTTCTCAAAGTAACAAATTTATAAATTAATAATCAAAGTAGGCTTACATTCGGTATAACAAGTATTTCATGTTTGAGAAAGGAACATCATAATTTGTCACCATGATCATGTCAGCTATCGCGCTCCTTAAACATCAATGTCTCGGGCTGACAAATCATAATGTTCCATACTCAAACATGCAGTATTTGTATAATATGGGACGTAATTAAATAGCTATATAACGGTCACGACACGTGTTAAATTTAATTATCTTCCAGTCATGAGCGGTTATTCAGAAACTCTTGGATTACCCCCAGTGTGACGACAGTAATATTCATCGAAAGATCTGTTCCTTTAGTGCATGGGAATCTTACTTTATTGTTCACATGGTAACAATAATAATAAATACAATGAGAATCTAAGGATTTATATATACAGGTATATTGTATTAGATCGTGGTCTTAATTTGCTGTTTTCATCAATCAACGTAGAGGAATATTAAGGGGACTTTTTCCATTGAGCATAAGCTATTAACAGTTTACCAAATACAGGAGTAAAATAAAATTATTGTGAACATATTGTCTCTGAGCTTGTAATTACTAAATGTTAACCTGGCTCTCTTCCAAGTGAGTAACATTGGCTGATATCGTGTTTAATGATAAGCATCGTAAAACTGAAGCTTATTGATCATGTATAAGGAAGCCGGTTGGGTGGGCCTATATTGCGAACAACTAACTACGCATAAAGCTTAGCTGTGTGACAGTCACTAGATCACCCGGAGTGTTTTCCGAACTATCAGAAGAATAGTGCACAGTATAAAACCTATATAACTATCAAGCACCTGAGAAGGATATTGGTAAACAACATGTCAAGTATACCACATATCATACAACATTAGTCTGGTTATATTTGTTCTATAGCCTAACCATAGAGCGGAGTATAATCAAGGTCAGAGTCTCCGCGATGAAACTGTATTCACTGGCATATACATCTATATTAAGATATTATAAAGTGAACTTTCTAAACCAGTATATTTCTCTTGTGAATGGAAAAATGGAAGACCCAGAAGAGACTATGGGTGGGTTATCGCATCCATCATTCGCTCCACCAATATGTGTTGTATTAAAACTTGATCTCTTTACTTTGAATGTTTCATTACAATAACCATACTACATTAAGAAGAGGGTCATTTTATAATTATAATCTACAATCAATTTATAAAATATCAGCAGCGAATCAAGAAATTACAAGCCCTATTTTGGGTTGTATCGAAGAATATATTAATAATTCAATTAAAATAAGCCAGATTTTGCTTGAACCGACAGACATGCGGCCACATAATTGTTATGTAAAAGGAATTGTAGATATGAAAAGAAAAAAAAACTTAAGTATAGTTTATTCCATTCGTTCAATGAATATTAAACAGTAATTTGTTTCCAATTGCACAAAAGTTCATTCTCTTAAAAACAGTTTAAATTTTAATCACAAAATATGCATAAACAACATATGAGTCACTGCATAGGAAATTTCACAGTTCACTTGGCAAGTAAATTATACATTGATGTTTGAGTACCCTTGCACGGTAACTTCACATTGCCTTATAAATCTGCGACCCGTTTGCTCTGTTTATTATTGCTTCTGACAGCGAGACAGGGAAATGTCTTGTGGCCAAATCTTTGCATCAAAATTCCTGTTCCTGGCAATGAGCCATTTTTTTCCTTAGAAATGACATTGAAAGTATCTGACATTGTCTACTAGAATTACCAATGCATCAACGTTCAATGATGAATTGGATCTGGAAGCAAAGTACATTGAGTGAGGGCTCCAATAACTCTCACTTAGGTCGGTCAATCTCCCTACATTGATAAAATATTAAAGCTATTATTCATAAGATTTGTTGCCAACATTCCCAGAAATACATAGATAGGGCGCACTGAACTGTCTAGAAGGAACTATTGCTTAAACTTTCAGCAAACGATCAAGCAAAGTAATACCTTACTGTAAGGGAATTAATAGGATTAAATAAGCCTTATTAAATATGGAAGAGACTGATACAGATTTTATTAAATTTTAGTTGTGAAGTCTTCATTAAATTTCTGCTATTCGCGTTTACTAGAGATATTTAGACTAAGTATATTTAATAGAAATACACATTAAATACATTGAAAAGCAATGAGCCGCATCTAAATGGATATGAACTGGGCAATAAACTTTTGTATGTATACACAATGGCTAAAAGTATGGAGAAATGTAATGGGCAAGTGGAAGTTCTAACAGTATACACAGTTGGCCCATTAAACATGCATTGTCATGGCACCCAGATGGTGGTTCACACAAAAGCCAGCCAAAACGACTGCTTCAATCCATCAAACATTTATTTATTTTCCAGTCAGGAATTTTGTATTTCCCAGATTAGGAATCTTTCTATTTCTTAGTTTATAATGACGTTTCTTTATTTCATATTTATTTTAAATAAATATTTTTTATTGCTATTTTATAATCATTCACAAACATTTTATGTTTCAGTCACTTCGTCTTCCTATTTCCCGAATCAGAATCCGGAGGGTCCTGTTTTTGTTTACGAGCCCAGAAGCTCTGTAGCTTTCTCCAATTCTTCAGGAACTGCTATATCATGTACGGCTCACGGGAGACCACCGCCTATCATGGACTGGTTGAGAGAAGATGGTTCTCCTATCCAGGAAGTTGACGATATATTACACATTCTACCAAACAACACTTTGTACTTTCCACCCTTCCCCGCTGACCGTTTCTCCAAGGCAGTACACAACACGAAGTACCGCTGTACAGCTCACAATTCAGCCGGTACTATCATCAGCCGACTGGTCCAAGTGACAGCAGGTAGGAAGCCTTTCATTTTATATATCAATAGGTTCGTACCATCACTGAAAACTATGCTAATTACAGCACAGGACAGCGGCAAAAGATAAGGGAGGCATGGCTATCTCAACGTTTCGGTTAAAAAAACCGTCATCTGCAGATTCCATATCTTTAGTAAAGGTTTGCACTGGGTTACACCAGAAGTATATTAACCAGAAGTGTGCAACGCCCATTGTACCAGTTCAACGTAATTGTGGTTTTTGGTCAGCTATAAACGTTTCATGTGACGTAGGCTGCGCAGGAGATATTATATTTATTCATTCCACGTAGTTTGATTTTCAGAATCAAATGGTGAATCATGGGTAATAAATTAATCGCCAAAAGGGGCTTTAGGCGCTATAAAAACCATCAAGTTGCAAGGGAATCACATGCTTCCCATTTAATGTCTTCTTTTTATACGTAAAATGCATTAAAAAACTGAGGAGAAAAAATCATTTGTCATCCAGAAGAGGGTTTCCCATGATTCATCAGGTGAGTTGGGATTTTCAAACTTCGTACACTGTACACCAGAGGGCGCTACTCTCTCTTACAAGCCGACTAGAAATTGGCTTCAATGCCGTTGAGCTGGAGTAAATGGGGCGTTGCATACTTCTAGATAATAGACTTCTGGTTATACTAAATACGGCTCTCTTATAAGTTCTAAGCTTCATTTAGCGCCCTAGGCAGATGATTTTGCATAAACACTTAACTTTTCCAATGTGAATGAACATGTTTATAAGATCTTTAAGTGGTAGTTACAAGCTGAATGTAAACACAGGTGTATGGATATGAAACGTCTTTATTAGGCTACTTCACACGACGTTTCGACACAGTTGCTAGGTGTCCTTATCAAGTATATTATGAACTAACATTAAATTTATGTTTATATATGTACAAATATTGTAAAAGTTATAATATAATAACAACATTCGAGAATAGTAATTGACAGCAATTATTTACTGTCTTAGGACGGTCTTAATTATGACCTAGAAATACTTCCTGTTTTTCTTACAATATGTACTTATCAACTTCTCTTAGATACTTGGAGACCATGTCAATATTGTGTTTTTGCCCTTTTTTGGTTTCACAGACTGATAAATTGTGCAAACCTTTTAGGCTGCAAAATAACAGAACAATTTGTCAACCCCGGCATTATGGTTTCATAGTATATGTACTTATGTCCACGTGTGGCGATTGAACTTATTTCTGTGGGATACACATAGGCCATAACGATTAACGAGACGTGTCAACAAAGTGTACTTTAACTTAGTTTTTCTAGTTCAAATGAATGTTAATGATAGACGAATTGTGATTAATGGCGCTCTGACTGATGACACAAGTATAATTGAAGCTTCCTTTGAACAAGCTGATGCCTATTGGCGAATAATTTACGTCAACTTAGAACGACACTGACTCCAATACAGTCTGTGGTTAGAATAATTATCATGTAATTCACATTTGTGGGAAAGAAGCCCTCTAGCTATAATGTCCATCTGACGGTCAGTTTGTTTTGGTCAGAAGAATAATAAAGATATTTGTGATTTAATTTCCAATTTAGCTTTCTCCAGCCTCTATAAACTGCACGCCAACAGATCACGGAGCAATTTGGTGAAATTGATAGGATACGCTGGAACGCTGGATTACAGAATGTGTTGTCTTTGCGGAATGGGCATGGGTGTGTGGAGTAGGGGTATAATGTGGAGATGTGGCAAGGTCTTGTGTGCAGGTTATATGTGACTGGGTTTCTGTTTGAGAGTTTGTGCTACGATTAGTTTATGAATCAAAGAAGTTGTGTATTGATAAATAAGTTTTTATACCACAAAAATAACAATACGATTGACATTCCTACAGTCCTTGTATTCATGAAAAATGATTATCAAAGTATGAGCCTGGTCCCGAAAATATAACTGCTGTCGCAAACCAGGTAGTTATTTCTTGTGACCAAGTTGACCTTGTACTTAAACCAGACCGAAAAACAAGGTCAACCTTTGTTTTATTGATGTGCATAATTTATAATACTTTTACAATATCGGCGGAATACTAAAGAACATAAATGTGACTTTCTATGACATTTGACGTTGAGTTCTACTTTAAAGTCGCTACTGGCCTGTATTGAGGAAAAAAGTGGTCATGTTGATGTTCTTGACTGACACGTGATATCTACCTCAACCAATCAGATCGAACCAACTATTATTCCAATCAATTAGTGGATTTTCTGGGTGATTTGGTTATCTAAATAGGTCGGCCTCCGTGGTATTTTAGTCGCATCATTTCACGCTTGAAATCATGTTTGATGAATCAGCGTGTGATCGGAGAGGATCGGTCGCATCATACTGACTCCATGCCACCTCAATCCTCTCAACTCCGCTTTTTTCGTTTCATCTTTATAAAACAAATTGATTTTACCCACTTTTTGTTGAATTCAGTATAATAAAAGGTTTTGTCATTTTTGTGTATCCTCTTGAGAAGATAACAGGCCGAGTCTTGTGTAATACTCAGTCCTCTTTTACCAATCAGTATCGCCATGATTTATATCAGGGTCGGACCAATAGGTGGCGCAATGACTAGCTGTCTCTCACCGTACATTTCCAGCACAGCGCAATACCGTGATTCTCGGCACATTCAAACTACAAATCATTTTAATAGGACAGTGAAATGAGCCCGGCGCCTTCAACATCAACTCTTTACAGTCCCCTGTGTATTTCTGTTCTTATTATGACGCACATCCCCTCTTCATCTCCTTCCTAATTTCTTTCCCCGGCACATGCCATTCTATACCAAGGATTTGCACAAATTCATTACTAAGGTTTTTAGTAATGTTGTTCGACTCACAGATATTGACAAAACTTTAAGACATGAGAAAACCCTAGTTGACGCATGCGCACACCTCATTAGTGTGTCTGTGAACACACATCTTCCAATATTATCCGGATACCTTGGCACTTTGTCACTAATACTAAGCTGGAGATGTTTAATCCAATAATAATTTTCATGGAAGAGAAACCATCGTTGTTTTATATGTTCGGTATAAAACAATATTTAAGGGCCAGATGATATGCAGATTAGCACAATCTTGTATGCATAACCAATATAAAGTCAGGCATATAATTTTGTCAAATAATTCAGCAAAATACGACGTTTAACTGATTTTTCTTGACATTTACTTCACAATAATGTTATCAGCGTTTTTACAATTGTTTTTAAAATCTTAACACTTAAGCAATTCGTTAAGATTTTGGTTCAAATATCTTATAACTCAAAAACGTTTAGAATATTGTTTCAGTTTGGATCGGGGTACTCTGTTTTAAAATATTATAGATGCTTTTAAATTAGCAATGAATTAACGTGATCGTCGCTTGTAAATCTATTCGTGTTTTGAAAGGCCTGAGACTAGTCTAATAGAGACGCACACAACATATAAAAAGTTTTGCAAAAGAATTTAACAGTTATATGAGGTAACATGATCTTAATGGCCCGATCAGCACCGTCATGACGGAATGTCACGGGAAATACAAACCAAAGATTAGACTTACACCATAGACTCATCTGAATCCCATTACGACGAGAGGAAATCAGCCATAAATTTGTCTTAAAGACGCCTTCCCTATATTGGAAGTCAATCTTATCTAGCTTGGCAACGAGACTAAACGACGTCATAAAGTATTGTAACGGCCATGTAATCACAGTCACTTTCACCGATACAAAGGAACCTATTGGTTTTAAGACAGCAACCTGCATCACTTCATTTACAAGGTTAAAGGAGTTCCAACTGCATTATTATAGTACAGCTCATTTAATAAATCAACTTTGTTTCCATCAGTCCAAACGGTTTTATCTGAAATAAAGGAACTTATATCGTACCATGAGAGCCATCGTATTGGGTGATGAAGCGAACCTATATCAGTGGTTAGACGAGTTTACACTGAACTTCAACATTCGAGGACTTATTAAAAGAGTGCTTGTTGTGAAACCGATGAAGAGTAAGCTATGATGCAAGGAGTTAGGATATATGGTAGATTAATGGACACTCTTTCTGTACTTTGGTCTTCTTGGACAGGTGTTGGTGCGCTGTTATTTTATAACGGTATTAGTTCAGTCAGACTGTATGACGATGTGTGACTGTATGCTTTGAGTTTTCCTTGCCAGGTATACATAGGTAGTGGAGACACCATTCCTGGGATATTTTGGTATGGAAATGTGTTAATGATATTTAATTTTTATCCTTGCCCAATAAACCCATCTAGCCCACCAGTTAGCCCAACAGGCTAACGGCTAGGCTTTATGCCTCATGTCTGGTAAACATTTGTCGCAATAACAGTTCTTAATTAGTCAAACTTACAAAATGACGATATATATGTTTTTTATTATATAATTAGCAGTGAGAAAAAGAAGTATATCATTCTGATAAAAGTGATATCGCCACTATGACAAATACCATTTATATCATCCACTGGTTTTGCCGGGACTACTTAACTTTGTAAATGTAATCTAGAAGGCACTCAGATCTCAAATTGAAATTTATAGGAGAGCAGATGTAACTCTTCTTAGTATCCCAAGCAGAATTTGTTATTCTACTTGGAAAGTTCATTATGTCCATGAAGCATAACGATAAATTTGTGCTTGTAGCAATCTAAGAGAGCTTACAAACAATGTTCATCTGAGGTACATGTATTTATAACTTACATGTAGGCCTACATGTTATGGAGATAGTGTCGCTCTCATGGAATTTTGAGTACTGCATTGAGAGCATGTCCGTGCAGAAAAAGGCATTATCAATTATTTTAAATTAAATTTGTGCTTATAATAACACAATAATTTGTTAACTTTTATGCCTAGTGCCTGGAATCTTTTCTGACGTTGGCCTAATTCAACTTTTACAAAATCGTTTTTTTTTACAACAACAACAACAACCACCACACAAACACGCCAATAACAATTTCTGCTTGTCGTTTTGTTGTGTTTTACGCGACTATTAATCAGTTACACTTACCAGAGTCCTTTCCTAGTTCATTTCTATCACTACATGTATTTCATACCATTGGACATTAGCCCTTCGCCCACAAAAGGCAAAAAAAAAAAAAACCCCGCCATATCAGTTCCAGTAAGTTTGAATTTGCCTGGCCTCGAGGGCAATCATACCTAGCCCAGGTTTCCAACTGAGCTATAGGCATTTAGGATCAAATCTAGAGTGGCCTTTGTTTAAGTTAGTTATGTTCAATTACACATACTTCCTTTTTGTTGTTGGTCAAATTAAAAGTTAAATTGTGTTTACATTTTCGTCATGCAAGCATTGAGAGCAGCCGTCACAACTGTCAACTGAAGTCAATAGTTTCAGTGCGGAAAAGAAGTACAAATTCATACGCTTAAAGAAAAACCTTGTCTGTTTTTTATATCAATATTTTAATCGTGTTTTTTTCTCTCACTGAACTGAATTTAAACAAAAGTGTATCTTTAAAAAAAAACAAAAAAACTCTGAATAAATTTTATTAGGAGATCCACATTGGACTTTTTTTGCGGATGGTGTGTAGTGAACCGTTCGCTGTCAGCTGATGTCAACACACTTCAATACAGACCTTTAGTCACTCGGATCTCGCGAGAGTTTCTATAGACGAAGCTAAGACAACTCTCGTAGGCCGTGCCAGGACATCGGGGTA
>JAUELC010003251.1:0-13535 GCA_031471745.1 Cryptochiton stelleri
AAAACAGAACATCTTACGCCTGTTGACTGGAGAGAAACCTCATATTTTCCAACAACAGACTATCATCATTCAAACTGAGTCCGTAATAACGATGTTCCACTCCAAATAAAAGTGCTTGATGCTGCTCAGCTAATTCAACATGTTCACCTGGAAATAGTAACAGTTAATAAATAAATAAATATTTAGTTAAACATTATTCATTACGCCGGGTTCCAGTGCAGTACGTTAACCTGAATATAAATGTAGCCTTCATTCAACGAGACCATAATACTGGCTTTTCAGAAAATAAGTGCACGATTGAAAACAACATTAAAACCTAGAGAGTCTCAGAGAATTCAATAATTATGGTATTAATTTTGCGCAAAGTTAAAAATGATCAATATAAATAACAAAAGCTATACCTCCGAGTACACTACCACTGTCCAGGCCTCCCTCCCCACCTATATACAGGAATATCGGACCGCCAGGTCTCCAGTAACGTTCATTGACAAACACTCTGCTTTTAGGTCCCCTATGAATAGAACACATGTTTAATCACATATACTGATGTTTTCTTAAAGGAAAAATAATAAATCATTATGCATTAGTTAAATATATATTGTATTAGAGTATGTCTCAGTATAGAATTAAGGGAATGAATATTTACCAATATCGCATTTAGTTAAAACTTGTGATAGCAAAACGATTTAATAATTCCACTATCACATTAAAAAAGAGGGTCAACCAATAAGACAGTTATCACAGAAATTAAAACGTTGAATGTGAATTCGGTACTTTTCATAAGTATGATTTGTTTGCGGACAAAGAGCTGACTCCATTTAAGGATAATTGTTAGTGGACGAAGAATTGAGTCAAAAGAAAGCAACAGCCATAGTTTTTAGTACTGATTTATTGAGTTTGAGTTTGAGTTTATTCACCAAGAATTTGTACAGAATAAGAAATTGAATTTATATAAATAATGGCGGGAATAAAGTTCCAAGGAGCTTGCTCTATCCCTGGTATTGTTTGTTTGTTTGGTTGATTGGGGTTTTTCACCGTACTTAAGGTTAGTTCACTTATATGAAGGCGTGCCAGCCCAATCGGTGAAGGAAACCACCCTCGACGACATTGGCAACAAACAATGGCAAGATGCAAGACAAACACTGGACATTATACATAGTGCAATGGTACAAAGTGTGCAAATTGACAGAGCTAGACGTCACATAACAGATCGGCCCCTTAGCCCTGAGAGCCCCAGGGAAACATGAAGCTCCATCCATCAGCCCGCCAGTTAGTATGGAAGAAGACGAAAAGCAAGCAGCTGTAATTACATAAAATAATATTGGAATGGTACAGATAGTGAATTCCAATAAAAATATGCCTCATGTTAAGGATGAATTCGCTTGAAGTATTACGCCGTACCCAAGATTATTTCACTTATATTACCACGATGCCAGTTTCAATGGTGGATGAAACCCAGCAAGGTTCGGAGGAATCCATTCCGACTCAAGAAAGTCACTGGTAACTTCCTCATATACAGACATTTTCGAACTAGCTTACAGCCGGACTCGACCCCGTGAGCCCCGTGGTGATGATAAGATTCGGTGAAAAGACTCAAAAGTTTAGGTATGTTAGGTTTGGTAGCTAACATGTAGAAGGGGAAGAGAAAATAGTGATATTGAGACATCAGTGTTTCCTGTTCATCACTGATGAGGAGGGCTTCTTGTAGATATATGGCTATTACGGTCAAAAGTGAAGGGCGAAATTGTGATTTAGAATTAGACAATGGACAGTCTGTATCTTTAAAGGTGTACAAACAGAAGTTTAGTTCTTTAACAGTAGAACAATGTGAAGGGTTTAGGACATACAGTGGGGAAAGTTGGCCTGTTTTGTGTAAAATAATAATCATGGAGTACAAAAATCGGTAGAAAATATTGCCTTAAATAGTAGTTGGCGGAAACTTTCCTAGTTTGTTTGGTTAAAACTGGCTAGAAATAATTGAGTTAGATTGGAATTCCATCAATTATCAGGTTTAAAATTGAATAGTTCAAAGGCAAAGCAGGTGTTAGACGAAACGTTGACAAAGTATAAAGTGTTTGAAAATAAATTAGGAAGGTTTACAAGTATAAAACCACATTTAAAAGTTAAAGAGAATAGCCTACAACTCCAGTGTTTTATATGTCTAGTGCCTTATGCACTAACTGATAAAATATCTGAAGAATTATCTAGGTTAGAGAACAACGGAATAATTTATTTAGTGAGCAGCGCCGATAGTACATGTTAGAAAAGATGATAATACGATTCATTTATGTGGTGATTATAAGGTTACCATGCAACCTCATTTAGAAGTTCCCAATTCCGAAACCTTTGCTTACGTTATACGGTGGTGATAAATTCAGTAAGATGCATTTTAGTCACGCCTACCAGCAAAAATGAGTTTCAGAAAAATGTTGCAATAAACAACACTATGGTCTTTACCAGTACACTAGATAACCGTATGGGATGGAATCTAGCCCAGCTGTGTTACAAGAAGTAATGAATAAAGCGTTGCTAGGTATACTTGGTGTGCCTTGTTACATGGATGGTTTGATGGTGTCTGGCAAAAAATGCCCACAGTGTGTACTCAATGCCTTTTGATGAGTGTGATAAGTCATTCAGAAAATTTAAAGACATTCTCTCATCAAACCAGTTATTTAAGAAATAATGTTTCCATAAGTGACGTCTAACGTTAGATTTATAGTCAATGAGGAGGAAGAGTTTATATTTTTAAATTTGAATAAAACTTGTAAACTCTTCCACCTCTTTGACTATAAATCTAACGTTAGACGTCGCTTAGGGAAACATCATTTCTATTCTATTACTTGTCCGGGATATTTGTCGTAGAAATGTGTCACTTAAAGCGGGAGAAATGTCACTTCTGTATAACTGTTTTATCCCTCGCAAAAGTGCATTGGGCGAGTCCTGTGTTTACGTTCCATGTGCGCGTGGCGAGTGTCGTGGCTGAGTGTTGGACGAAGTCATTACGCACAGTGAGCGAGGGGGTAAAGGTAGTAGAAATAATCAAAAATGCATTCAAATACAAACAAACAACAGATCATAACACATTTTTCTCAATAATAATACTGTTTAATTTTGGTAGACATATATTCAATATAATAGACATGACATTATTAATAAAATTATTGTTTTGGTTTTGTCGTCTGCGTTATTCATTTTTTTTACTACACCCCTTTAAAAGAATGGACTCGCATGGAATAGAACAAAACATGACGTAAATTTGGCGCGTGGAAAAGGTGATCTATTGTTACAGACAATAGTATTTTGGCACAGTGCCAATTCGTTTCTTTTATGAAGTAACAAAAACGTGAAGGGTAATAGAATTCCTGATAATTCTGCAAATCCAATAACCCAAACAAAAGCCGTAATTCAAACAGTATCAAATAATCAATCGTGTATGCTTGCTGTGTTTGAGTAGTCACGTAAGCAATTATCCATATAATTCCATAAAAGGTCTTCGTAAATCCCGAACTGGAATGGTGCAAAATTACATAAATAACATTTGTTGCATGTAGTGAGTATTGCTTGCGTGAATGTGTCGAACGATTACCGTTTCATATCGTTGGATTAATTTTTTTTTTGTCAGCTATATTATGTTCTTGCTCATTATGAAGAGACATCTGCGCCATACTGTTTTTGTAACTTAAGCGTAAACAAAATCCAGCCATTCAAAACATTTAATTGTGTTTGCTGTGAGATCGATTCTGCATTTTAGTTACATTTTTCTTATTCTGCTTTGAAGAAAAATGAGAAAAGCTATGTGTTATTATTTCCGCCGTTATAAAAACCACAAAAGCTATGGGTTGGTATTTCAGCTATGGCCAAGCGAGGCCTTAAAGTAGTTAATTTTTTCATTTTACAGGCATACAAGAACTATGTAGGTGAGAAAGGCTTACATGAATATGTATCAGTCTATATACTTCACTTAAACACACATATTAAGTACAGATATGTCAGCCCACAAAGGAGCTTACACAAGTAAGCTGATTGCAAAATAAAATGACAGCGATTTTCCGAAATAATGACTTTAATTATAAGGTCTAATCATACATTTTATGAATATTTAGTTTCATGAAGATCATAGCAATTGGTCCGGATGTAGGACCTATATAGATCCAGTTTTCCGGTTTGGTTAAGTTATGTTTTGTCAACTAAGATTAAAAGGGGAAGAAAACATAAAAGTCAAAGTAGATAGACCATGAAGAACAGTTTATAAAAATGTTGTCCTGAGTGTGTGAAAATTTGTTATTATCTTATTACAGCAAAATTAAAGACACCTGTATGGTGGACTAGTTATGCCACATTGTTTGTGTCTCTACAACCTAAACTATCACTTAATAAATATTGACTATCACTTAATAAATATTGACTATCACTTAATACTTCAGAATCAGTGTTACTCGGTGTATTAAGTTCCATACTATTTTGTGTTGTCATTTTAGCAGCACTCTACTGAATAATTTTAACTTGTATGGAGGTATGACCTATATGGCATGCAATGTCCGCCATACAAGTGTCTGCTAAATGTGGCTCTAACAAGATAATGAAAACTGTCCGCACACTCAAGACACCGTTTTTGGAACCTGTTGGATATGGCCCATCTACCCAGACTCAATTTATTTTTATATTCACTTCCATTAACAAAAAAAGTTTCCGCTTGTTGAATATAGTTTGCAACTTTACCCATTAATCAATCCTGTAGGACAGTCGTGTCCGCCCAGAAGCAAAGAAAAACCCAGAGAGTAGTATTTTATCAACTCCTATCCAGTTACTTCCCGGTCAATTATAACATGTGTGCACTAATTGAGAATAACGATGACACTTGTGGTATACAAGATAACCATACATAAGTTAGCATGTTTTACTCCTATGTGAAAGACAAGAAGTCAAAATGTCCTAATTCCCCCAAAATGTCATGTGTTGGCCTCCAGCGTCCATCATTGGACAACATTTAAAATCTCATATTAAAGACCACTCAATTTTTTAATCTGTTACTTGGTTTTATCCTGTGCCATTCTGACTTTATCTGTATCTAGCATATGTTCTACGTGATTAATATAATAGTTTAATACGTTCGATGCTATAGATAATTGAAAGCGATGTGCTTATGAACCGTTTAACGATTTATTGGTAAAGCAAATCCCAACTTTTAGATTCCATCCAAAATAAACTTCAGTATTGGTAAAAGTCAACATCTGTTCCTTTAACCCAACTGATAGATTATGCTATATTCTTTTCAAGGTATTTCTCCATTACTGTGTGATAGATCAATCACTTCCGGGTCAGTAAAAAACCTGTCCTTTGTCTAGATCCCTAAACATTTTCGTGCAAAATAAAATCAACTGTATCTACCTTCAACTGTGCAATTGATCAAATACTCCGGCCTTGACAAACACCTGTGATAATCAGGCATGTAACTAGACTCAAATGTTTTTGTTTGCTTGTGTTGTTTTGGATTATTGTTTTGTTTCTTTTTGTGTTATTTATTATTGGCTGGCGATAACTCCATATAGCCTCCATCTGTATTCTTTCCCACAAATCGTCTATCTGATAAACAATCATGAAAAAGTAGCCTTGCCAATATAGCACGTCGTCCCCCAAAATATTAACAAGCAGTTCATTATCAAAGTGGTTAAAAAAAACCTCTCATATTCTACAATGAAACGTTAACGTAATAAGCTTCACACAATGTTGATACTTTGGTTCGGTATTCTCATTTTTACACAATAATCGTTTCCGGCAATTGTAACTTTATTCGTTTGTTTGATTGACTGTTAACGTCGTACTCAAGGGTATTTCACTTATATGGAGGTGACTTAATTGAGTGTTATTTGTGTTTGGACTGCTGACTGTGTCGTGTGAATAATGTTTTAGTAACGAGTTTCGGTTGATGTATGCCAGTTTAGATCTAGTTAATAGTTTAGATCTCGGTATCGGATCAGCTGATCGATTCATCGTCAGTTCATCCATTGGTCTAGTGGATATAGCCTCTGGTTGAACACGTTAATTGCTGGGTTTTTATTGATGCCTAATTGACATTTTCATGAGGAAGTGTATTTTAGGAAAGCTTAGACCGTGCTCGCGTTAAAATTGTGTAAGTCCGTTGTCGTAAAAAATCGCGCATGGTTATGTTTTGTTATTATTTCAATCATATGACAGCGGTTTCATTTTTATAGGTGCATGGAAGAAACTATCTACGATTGTATGTACAGCTACAGCACGACCGTTTAAATGGCCACCTGACAGTTCTGCGATCTATCATCATGTGCATTTAAATGTGATTATTGTTTGATCTTATATTTTTCTGATTTTATTGCGCTCCACTCTGCTGAACGGACAGGACATATCGTGTGCATATCGAATCCCACAGGCAATAACGCCCACGTGTTCCATTTGGCGTCACTGAGCTGTGAGTTTGTAAAAAGCTTTCTAAGCACCAATTAGCAATCCTTCATATCAAACTATTGGCTATTAAACTGATAGAAGCACAAATTAGTTTGTTTATAGCATTTTGTTTACATGGCCACTGGCAGTCTTAAGTTACGAAACGGCAGTATCCTCTCTCAGTTGGTGTATACGAAGTCTAAGTTTGTTCAGTAGTGATTTGTTTAGAAATAAAATAGAGTGTTACCTGATCAAAACACCAGACGACATCATTAACAGACATTGCAAACAGGATGGTCTGGGTTTTAGTTTATTTATTTAAAGGACAGACTTTGTTTGACAGACGCGTTCTAAAAGATGCAACTTCAGCTTATCTGTGTCAGCCTTTATGTTGGAGAAAATTCGGGTCAAGCCATGGTTCTATAGCTCAGTCAGCTAGAACTTTTAACCAGCTAGCCATAGGTCCCTGATTCGATTACCGGTGGAAGTTTGCAAATTGTCTCCACATCTATTGAAAATATTATTAAGTATACAAAAATTTACTTAATATATTTTACTGAACTTTTTTATAATTAAACACATAAGCGATGGTTTCAGCATCTATTTGTTTTGTTGTTGTGGGGTTTTTTGCAATAATGTCTTAGGCGTACATATACACTGGAGCACAGTTATCTATGAGACAAACTCTATACGCTTTTAAAGATGTTCACGTTCACACCTCAGCTCTGTTGTTCGCGTTAACAGAACTCTGCAATCTTCATGCATATATTAAATCTGGTATTCATCGCAACTCCTAAAGAACATTAAATATGGCCTCGTTAATTTCAAACGATAATTTTTGGGGACATTTTAAAACTGGAACGGGAATTCTTTAGACTGATAGTTTCTGAAAGTGGTACCCTACATTGGGTTTTAATTTGTTTAAGTCGGTATTGTGTGTCAATAACAGAAGTTGCAAAAGTCAACAGCTGTTCTGGTAAGCGATATAACTGATCCCGTTCTGTTCAAGGTAGATGTCAAGCAACGTGTGATGGATCAATCACTTCCCGTTTCGTCTAACACTTCCATCAACAAAGTTGGGCAACGTCAAAACACTCGTATTTACCTTGAACTGTGCAATTGATCAAACACTTTTGCGTTAAAAAACATCTACGATAATTCCATATACAACCATATTCTCTGACGAAAATGTATCTATATGTATCTACCAATCACGAAATATATTTGTGTGTCGTGTAACAAATCACCATTAACAGTAATTTCGTTATTTAGAAAATAAAATCTTAATTTTAACAAATACTTGTTCAAAAAATTGTGAAGACAGACTGTGACTGAGACCCATACGGGAATCGAACGCGCGACCCTCATAGTCAGAGGCCAAATCGCCAGCAGTGTATGCCGATCTTCTAGACCACTCCGACAACCGGCTGTCTCGGTGGTAGGTTCGATTCCTGTACTTGACTGTAAAAATTCAGAACGTTATCAAATAAATGAGCAAAGAGTTCATGATCAAAAAGGTAAAAATAATTGACTACAATTATAAAATGAAACCTAAATTGTAACAAGTTTCTGGGTACTCTCACACTGTGGATGATTTTTCTTCCGTATTCTCATTTTTATACAATAATTGTTTCCGGTAAGTGTAAATAATTCCTGTCTGTGGAGGCATTTTAACACATAACATGTGTAATGTTACTCGAACGTCCGGAAGTGATGTTCTAAAGTAGTATAATTATATCAGGGTCAAGTTTCACGGCTGACCGAATTGACTATTATTTGTGTTTGGACTGCTGACTGTGTCGTGTGAATAATATTTTTGTAGCGAGTTTCTGTTGATGAATGCCAGTTTATAGTTTAGATCTGTGTATCGTATCAGCTGAATGATTAATCGTCAGTACATCCATTGGTCTGGTTAGACACCTTAATTGCTGGTATTTTATTGATGCTTCGTTGAATTTTCATGAGGAAGTGTATTTTATTACACACATCTAGGCCGAGTTTGCTATGTATGCGTGAAATCGTTGTCCTAACGATAGCGTAGTATAATTGTTTTGATTAGTTGTTTACGCTGAGGAACTGCAGAAATTAAGATCGCTTATATGAGGACCGTTCTATTTTTATAGCTTGAGGAAACCATCTCTCCGTTACTTTTATGTACAGCTACAATGACCGTTATCATGACCATCTCGGAGTTACACGACCAGCTGTATGTGTACATTAGTGTTGTTTGATGTTCTATTTTATTTGCTGGTTTATATCAGAGATGTTTCTGCCAAAAACAATTATTCCTCTATGAAGTTTTTTTTGCGCTCCTGTCTGGTAAGTGGACCAGGCATTTAGTCAACTTATTGAATGCTATAAAACAGGCGATATGACTACTGGCAGTCTGAAGTTCTAAAAATGATTTGGTCCTCTCTCAGTCGGTCTGTAGTACAATTGTTTGTTTGATTTGTATTTTACGGCGTACTCAAGGATATTTCACTTATACAACGGCGTTGTACTCCAGCATTAAACGGTAACATGTTCTCGGCCAACATATAAGTGTTTTGCTGTGTTGGAAAGTTAAAGTTCCTCCAAACATATTGCCCTTAGCTATAGGGCTGGTTTGTACGAAGTCTAAGGTTTTTCAGTAGTGATTTTTTCGGAAATATAATGGATTCACGGAGGTTTGTTCTATATATCTACAGATGTTTACGGCCTTTCTTGGTCTTGTACGTTAAAAGGCTCATTTCATACAGTCTACTGAAATCTTCCTAAAGTGGTAAGCGTACACAAACAAGTCACCAGTATCTTGTGCAGTGTTTTGTTTTTTTTGTTCGACCGCCAATAAAGCCTGAGCCACCGCATCAAAGCACCGCAGTATGTTATTAACAGGCATTCATTTGGCAACATTATGGTCGATTTTTTTTGTTTTTTTGATTTGTTTTTTGTTTAAGGCAAATTCCAATTAAGCGAACGCGACCCTCAACGTCAGAGATATGTAGTATATGCCGTATACGCTTATCACCTAGACCACTCAGCCAACCGGCTTTATCGGTCATAGGTTCGATTCCCGTGCTGGACTGCAAAAATACAATGTGCCCAAATAAGATGAACAAAGAGTCGATTATCAAAGAGATATTAAATAATCTACTACAAGTCTTCAAATAAACGTAACAAGGGTCTTGGCCCTTACACACTGTGGACAATTTTTCTTCGGTATACTAATTTTTATACAATAATCGTTTCCGGCAATTATAAATAATTCCTGTCTATGGAGACATTTTAATAAGTAACATTTGTTAGGTTAATCGAACCTCCGGAAGTGACGTTTTAAAGTAGTATAATTAAATATGGGGCAAATCTCTCCGGGTGACTTAATTTACTGTTATTTGTGTTTGGACTGCTGACTGTGTTGTGTGAATAATGTTTTTGTAGCGAGTTTCTGTTGATGAATGCCAGTTACTAGTTTAGATCTGGGTATCGGATCAGCTGATCGGTTCATCGCCAGTTCATCCATTGGTCTGGTGGATATAGCCTCTTGTCGAGCACCTTCATTGTGGGTCTTTTATGTAGCTTCGTGAAATTTTCGTGAGGAAGTGTATTTTATTACACAAGTCTAAGCCTGTTTGCTATGTGTGCGTGAATCCGTTGACCTAACGATATCGCCGTATAATGTTTTTGATTAATTGTTTAAGGCCGATGTGATACAGACATTTAGATCACTTATATGACGACCGTTCCATTTTTATAGCTTGAGAAAACCATCTCTTCGTTTTATGTACAGCTACAACGACCGTCATAATGGCCATCTTGGAGTTATGTATTCTACGACCAACTGTATGTATACATAAGTGGTGTTTGATGTTATTTTTATTTTCTGGTTTATATCAGAGATGTTTCTACCAAAAACAATTATTCCTCTATGAAGTTTTATTGCCCTCCTGTCTTGTAAGTCGACAGGACATTTGGTCAACTTATTGAATGCCATGAAACAGGCGATATGACGACTGGCAGACTGAAGTTGTAAAATTCTATGGTCCTCTCTTAGTCTGTCCGATTGCTTGTTTGGTTGGTGTTTTACGCTACCTCATCAAAACACCCGAGTACGTCATTACCAGGCATTCATTTGGCAACCTGATTTACCCCCATCCCAATAAAATAAAAGAAAAGCTACATTTTGCCTTACATTGGTCTGTGACGGACATTGTTTGACAGACGCGTTGAATTTCTAAAAGATGATAATTTAGCTTCCTTGTGTCAGTGTTTTCACGTCCTGAGAGAGGCAGTCTTTATTTTGGAGAAAAATTCGGTTCATTCTATGTTTCTATAGCTCATTCGGCAAGAGCGTTGGGCCTGATAGTCTAAGGTCCCTAGTTCGATTCACGATAAAGGTATGCAAATGCTTATTTCTCCACATCAATTAAGTATATTATTAAGTGTATAACAATTTGACCTAACTGTTAATAATTAAACGACTGAGCAAACTTTCAGCATCGATTTCTTTTGGGCGATAACGTTTTAGGCGTACATATAAACTAAAGCATAGTCATATATGAGACAAACTCTAAGCATTTAAAGATGTTCACGTTCACACCGCAGCTCTGTTGTTCGCGTTATAAGAACTCGGTAATATTCATGCATGTAATTAATCTGGTAACCATCGTAATTCCTAAAGACCAATAAATATGGCTTCGTTAATTTCGATAACGATAATTTTTAAGGGAATTTGATAACTGGATCGGCAATTCTCCAGACTCATATTTTCTGAAAATGGTACATTAAGTTGGAGTTTAATTTGTTTTAATCGGGTTTAGGTGTCGATTACAAAAGTTGTAAAAGTCAACAGCTGTTCTGCTAAGCGATATGACTGATCACGTTATGTTCAAGGTATATGTCAAGCAATGTGTGATGAATCAATCACTTCCGGTTTCGTCTAACACTTTTATTTCTAGATCCATCAAAAAAGTTGCGCAACGCCACAACCCTCATATTTACCTTGAACAGTGCAATTGATTAAACACTTTGGTCTTGAAAAACATCAGCTATAATTCCATATACAACTATATTCTCTTACAAAAATGTATCTATCTACTAATCACGAAATATTGTTTGTGTCCTTTAACAATTTGATTATTTGGAAAATAAGATCATAGTTTGAACAAATACTAGTTCAGAAAATTTGGCAGACAGATTGTGACGGAGACCCATACAGGAATCGAACGCACGACACTCACGGTCAGAGACCAAATCGTCAGCATAACAATCGCCTAGATCACTCAGCCAAGCGGCCTTATCTGTCGTAGGTTCCATCCCCGTGCTGGACTGTAAACCATCACAGCGTCATCAAACAAAATGAGCAAAAAGTTTAAGATCAAAGAAGTAAAATATAATTTACTGCAGTTCTAAAATGAAGCATAAACTGCAATAAATCTTGGGCCCTCTCACACTGTGGGAGATTTTCTTCCGTTTTCTCATTTTAATACAATTCTCGTTTCCGGCAATTGTAACTTACTCCTCTCTACGGAGTCATTTTAATACGTAACATGTGTAATCTTTCTCGAACCTCCGGAAGAGATGTTCTAAAGTAGTATAATTATATTTTGTTTCCCCGACTGACTTAATTGACTGTTACTTGTGTTTGGAATGCTGGCTGTGTCGTGTGAATAATGTTTTAGTAACGAGTGTCTGTTGATGAATGCCAGTTAATAGTTTAGATCTGGGTATCAGATCAGCTGATCGATTCATTGTCAGTACATCCATTGGTCTAGTGGATATAGCCTCTGGTTGACCACCTTAATTGCTGGTATTTTATTGTTGCTTCGTGGGTTTTTATACGGACGTTTATCTTATGAAAGCCGTGTTTGCGATGTGTGCGTGAATCTGTTGTCCTAACGATAGCGAGGTATAATTGTTTTAATTAGTAGATTACGCCGTGGGTACAGACAGTTATTTCACATGTATGACAACGGTTCCATTTTTATAGCTGGAGGAAACCATCTCTCCGTTTTATGTACAGCTACATTACAGTTACACTCCTCTGTCACTAACAAATGCCTTTCATGATTATTTTCTTCAGTTGATCTTACATTATCTTCAGCAGTCAGAAATACAATTATGTTATCCGCAGAAACGCAGAAAAGTCAAAGTAACCCCATTGCATGTCGGATTGACGGACATAAACCATGAGTCTTGCTATCGGCAGCTACACAATACAGACATGTAAATAAACGGGCATTGACGGTATCAGCAGCACGTTGCTCAGATGTGCCACTCACGTCTGTTTTTAATGTATCTCCAAAAACTTGGACTATCCCTGATGATTGGAAAAGAGTTCGCGTCACGCCTATCTGTAAATACGATCAGACAGATGACCTCAATAACTATAGACCCGTCTCATTTTTACCTGTGACTATGACAATAATGGATAAGGCTGCACGAGTTTATATCCAACAATTATATTTAATGAAAAGCACCAAATCGAGCGACCGTCTGCATCACTCCACCACAACAGAGCTCGCTGATGTAACTGGTTATATCCTTGGTATGGTAATCTGGATGGCGTTTTACTCACTGTTGCCATCTTTCATGGTTGGAAAAAAGCATTTGATAAGATCGATACTATAATGTGATTCTCTAAGCTTAAGACTTTTAGAGGTCGATTGGTTTTAAGCCAATTTATCATTTAGAGAGGAGCAAACAACAATTATCAATGGCGTTTGCTCTAATTTCAAACAAATTAAATTTGGAGTCACACAGGGTTCCATTTTGGGCCCTGTGTTGTTTACCGTATTCATAAATGAATCACCAGATGCGTTAAAGGATCTATGCAAGTTACTTTTGTATGCAGATGACACTGCAGTCTTTCGTGAGTGTACTTATTACTCTCAATTTAATACAACTCTGAATAAAACTATGGATAGAATAACAGTTTGGTTAACTTTAAAGAAGTCCAAACTTGTCTGTCATACCTTGCTATATCTATTGCCACCTATCTCCGAAGCAAATACTCTAAATGTAGGGCGGGTGGTTGGTGGGAGCTTCGTGTTGCCCTGGTAGTCTCAGAGCTAAGGGGCAACAAGAAGCCGTTGTGGCGTCCTGTTATGTCCTGTGATTGTCTTGTATCTTGTCATTGT
>JAUELC010003362.1:0-20672 GCA_031471745.1 Cryptochiton stelleri
CACACTACAACAACAACACCGGAACTCTCCCCTGCGCATGCGCACTCCCACCGGAAGTCTGCTCCTCCTGCTCCTCCTGCTCCTCCTGCTCCTCCGCACCGAGAGCACCGAGAAAATACTCAGGAAACGACTCGAACAATACTACTAACGTTGACATTCCGATTGAATGACATTTGAAAACAATCGGATTGGAGTCGTTATGACCAAATTGTCGGGTTTTCTTTTCAGTTTTCATTTCCATTATCACTTTTCACCATCGCCATGCATGCATTTGAAATAACTCCAGAACAGGATAAAGTTTCAAGGAAACATTCACATGATTTTATGTTATTCCATAGTATCATTGTATGTCCCAATGATTGATAAATTACATTACAACTATATTCATATATACTTTAAGATTACTTTTGAAAATTGTAACAATTATTACGCATGCATTGTGACGGTTGATATAGGCAAATAAATATAAACATTCAAGAAAAGCAAGCTTGTGGGACCTGGAATAAACAAACAGTATTTTCTTGGTCGAGCTCATCTGTTTAAGGCGCGTTTATAATACGATTGAATAGAGATTTCGGTTATAGATGAGCGAAAAATCACAAGATGAGCACAAAATCAAAGGAAATATGGTGCTTTCGCAATGTACTGACTTTGATGTCAGCCACAAACTCAGACGTTCCTTAATGGAAACAGACAGCTAACCTAAACGATAGATAGCCGCTGACCGTTGAATGGCGGACCACCTGTCGTTGAGGCTTTATCTATGATTAGTCTAAAATGACACTTCTTTCAAACATCGACTGTGCTAAGTGAAGTTCATAGCGGTTGGTCAACCCGACATTTGCGATAAAGTCAATGTAAAGTGGTGGAAAGATCCCAGTAGGAAATAAGCGTCCAATCTTACACAAAGATATTCAGCACGTGCAATCATGCTTGATGACATTAATCAAAGTAACACGAGAGAGCGAATCAATCCTTATTTACCTTTTCTTTATTATATTCTGCTATAATTGTTTCCTGTTAATTCTTCCAAGAGGAATACATGGGTTTTTTTTGTTGTCAATATGTATGAAATAAGTAAACAAAACGTGTTAATTGGCGGAAGTAACAAGACGACTACCCTTTGCGGTATATATTGGTAATTTCCTGATACAAGAATGGAAAACCATAGGGTATCCGAAATGGACAATGTTAGATAAAAAAAGAACAAAGATATGTTTATCAAATAATGAGATCCATTTAAGCATAATGGAAAGAAAACCAGGAGGAAATACAAACGAATAATTAATGTATGGAGTAGATGTTCATAATAATCGGAATTAACACAAGATTGGCCAATGTAAAAAGCACATGATTGTTCAATGTAATAACCACAGGATTGTCC
Organism: Cryptochiton stelleri; assembly: GCA_031471745.1. Taxonomy (NCBI): domain Eukaryota; kingdom Metazoa; phylum Mollusca; class Polyplacophora; order Chitonida; family Mopaliidae; genus Cryptochiton; species Cryptochiton stelleri. The sequence continues at coordinate 1,385 of JAUELC010003362.1, forward strand.
AATATAATAATCAAAGTGTTCGCCGATGTAAAAAGCACAGGTTTGGTCAATGTAATAAGCACAGGTTTGGTCAATCTCATAAGCACATCCTGCCAATGTAGTATAAGGATTGGTCAATGTAATATAAGGATTTGTCAATGTAATAAACACACGATTGGTCAGTGTAATAAGTACAGGATTGGTAAATGTAATAAGAACATGAGTTATCAATGTTATAATCTGAGGACTGGTTAATAAAATAGGCACATTACTGATCAATGTAAAAAGCACAGGATTGCCCAATGTAATAAACACAGGTTTGGTCAAGGTAATAAGCACAGGAATGTTCAATGTAATAAGCACAGGACTTGTCAATGTAAAACGTACAGAATTGGGCAATGTGATAAACACAAGATTGGCCAATGTAATAAGCACAGGATTGACCAATGTTATAAGCATAGGATTTACCAAGTAATAAGAACAGGATTGCTCAATGTAATAAGAACAGAATTGGCAAATGTTATAAGTACAGGATTGACCAATGTAATAAGCACACGATTGCTCAATGTAATAAGCACAGGATTGTTCAATATAATAAGTTCAGGATTGGCCAATGTAATAAGCACAGTATTGGGAAATACAATAAGTACAGGATTGGCCAGTGTAAAAAGAAAAGGATTTGGCAATGTAATAAGTACAGGATTGGCCAATGTACTAAGCACTGAATTTGCCAATGTAATAAGCACAGGATTGGCCAATGTGCTAAGCAGAGGATTAGGCAATGTAATAATCACAGTATTGGGCAATGTAATAAGTACAGGACTGCTTAATGTAATAAGCCCAGAATTGATCAATGTAATAAGCACCGGATTGGTCAATGTTATAAGCACACGATTACTCAAAGTAATAATGACAAGATTGGTTAATAAAAAAGCACTATTGGTCAATGTAATAAGTACAGGAATTTTCAATGTAATAAGTACAGGATTTGTCAGTGTACCAAGAACAGGATAGGTCAATGTAATAAACACAGGATTGGTCAAGGTAATAAGCATATCCTTTCAAGGTAATACAAGGATTGGTCAATGGAGTAAGTACAGGATTAGCCAACGTAATAACCACAGGATTGCTTAATGTGATAAACACATGATTGCTCAATGTGATAACCCAGGATTGCTCAATGTAATAAACACAGGATTGATCAATGTAATAAGCACAGGATTCGTGAATGTAATCAGCACAGGATTGGTCAATGTAATAAACACAGGATTGCTCAATGTAATACACAAAGGAATGTTCAATGTAATAAGCACAGGTTTGGTCAATGTAATAAGCACAGAATTTGTCAATGTTAACAACACATAATTGGCACGGAACAGAATGAGTTTAATCTAATAATGGTTATCTAGAACTGATCACATTCACATAACAGTAAAATTCAAAAGCTCTTGGATAAGAAGTTGTTAAGAATTAGAATTAGCATGAGAATTGTCAATGAAATGAGCACATGACGTGGTAACTTAAGTGTGATAATGATTTTCTAGAAATGTAATTCACATAAACAAACAGTAAGATCCTTCAGCTCTTGGATTAGACGTTCTCAAGAATAAGCATATAGTAATGGGCCAACACAATAAGCATCGGGTTGGCAAATCTAGTAAGTTATAGGTCAAAATGAGAACAGAACACCTTCACACATACAAACATCATCCACAAACTCCGGCAATAACATTGTTCTTTGAGTCTGTGACTTTTTTCTTTCAAAATTTATTCACAGATACACTCACAGCAACAAAAGTCTAAGTTCTTGATTGTCTGTTTATTGAAGATGTAAATGTTCTTTGTCTCGGTGAACACGTCACCCCTCTCAATGCGTGGAATTACTAATAAGTGTTACTAATATTCCTTTGTGACCATAAACACAGATGGCACACAAGCTGTAAACGTTAAGTGGTTCTGAAAACAGTGTTTATGCAAGGCAGAAACAGTATTGAGCAGACAGTATACAACTATGTAAACATATCCGTATTATTATATAGGCCTACTGAAGTTTTTTAAATATCGCATTCGAATCTGTTTCTATTTCGAGCAGAAAGCAAACCGTTGATTAAAGAAAGCTATTTTTACGCAAATCTATTTTGATCAATCTCCAATCGGAAACGACAACCATAAGTGACAAAGTCGATGACGGACACGTATATTTGGAATAGAAAGAGGATTCTGTAGGGGACCTCAACTGCCTATCAAATATCGTGAGTTATTAGCAATCTATCTCAAAATGACTATCACCCTGATGGATAAAACCAGCTTTCCATATATAATTATTGTAGACCTTTTTCTATTTATTCTTTCACACAAGGAAATGCGCCGACAAAGCAGAATTGGACTGGATTTTATCATCCAGTCGAAATTCTTAGACGTATAGCTTCTGAAGATTCTTAATTCAATCCACCAAAAATAATCTTCGAGAAACGAAATTCAGCCAGATAACTGAAATGGGGAGAATGGGGACGTTGGTGACGTTGTCCTTACTGTATTCACTGAATTTAGGCGCAATGCAACCCGTCACATATGCGATCAATAAATATTTTCCAGTTGAATTCCGAGAGTTGCTTTTCTTTGAACTGCAAAAACGGTTGAAGGCCTGACAGTTATATTGCCTATAGTGGTAACTAAGGAGAACCATTAAAAGTATCGATACTATACAAAGTATGGCTTTTAACAATATTGGTGTCCAGTTGTACTATCGATTCTCTATCGTCTTTGCTGCGTATTGAATGCCAGGCAGACGGCCCTAGTATAGACCGGGATAAGTATGGTATTGACAGGTCATCAGGGTGTAACTCTTTCATGACCAAGTCACTTCAGGGAGATAGAGTCCCTTCTAGAATCAACCAGTGTTAACGAGGCGAGGGAAATTAAGTCGTACCAATTCTTTCATGATTACCCACGTTATCGTCTGGTACTGAGCTGCATTCCCCAGGATCCATTCTGAGTATACGGTATGCACACAGACCCAGCGCGGCAACACTTAAGTGACTTTAAGTTGCATATTCAAATGACAAAAGGCATATAAGTTAGCAAAATATTATTGAAATCCGAAATTTATGAGGATTTACCTTGTACGGTAAACTATATGGGTAAAGTCATTACTCTGCTTAATAAACAATCGCGACTCTTAGAAGTCTCCAATCAAATCCTGGACGCATGTTGATGAAATCTGCAAAATATTATTGAAATCCAATTGACACTTTAGGAGCACTTGCGTTGCCAAGGTGAACTTTATGGTATTATTGTTAAAGCCTGCATCCTCAATTCACGTTGATGAAATCTGAAAAATACTATTGGAATCCACCTTTCCAGCAGTTGGGATGACGATAATTGTTATAGGACATATTGAGCTGATGGCTATACCCCAAACACATTATATTCTTCTTTGTTTGCTTGATTGGAATTTTTCGCCGTACTTATGTTTATTTCACTCACACGATGGACGTGACAGCGTAATGGGCGAAGGAAACCACCCTCGACGTCATCACACCACACCAAATCGGATTCGCTTTGCCCCTTAGTTCTGACAGCACCATGGCACAAGAAGCTCCCACTAACCACCCGTGTAGAACGTGTATTTTACCCATTTAGTTAGAGTTTTTCTTGGACAATTACATATACCAGTACCAGTGTTAGAGAAGAAAACGTGTACAATTGAGAAACTTGTCTGTAACTTATAACGGCCGTCAATATTAATATTTACTGTTCTTGAATAAAACTAAAAAGTGCAAAGCCTAAACTTTCAACAGCACGGGATTGGGTAGTAAGCTCCCAAACTACGAAAACAACAATATGTGTGATTGTGGTTACTGCGCAATCATTATTAACCCTGAATATGACCAAAAAAAAAGATATTAACAATGCGGTTAACATGTCAGCATTTTGTTCATAAAATTTGTCTTTTAAGTTTGTAAAGAATCCTGGAAATCTGCGAAATACCCCTTCATCATTTGAGCAATCAGTATTAATGTAATCATAGAAAATGTCACTTAAATCGCTTCATGTACAACACTGTATGGTATACCCAGGTTCATATAGTGGTAGGAAACCAAAGGGCGCTATTATTGTTGACTAGCACACACATCTAAAGCTGAGACATCTTCTCGAGACAAGGGGAGTCCAGACGTGAGACCGTGTTCCTCGCCTTGTCACACTTCCATCATATTTCTAGTTAAACAGAGAGGAGATAACTCTTATTCGGCAAGACAAAGATCGAGGTTTAGCCATGGTGTTATATCCCTCTGCACATAGTCCGCACAGTGGAAGACATGACATTGATATTTAACGAGGGACGGCAGACATTGAATATCACCGCTCTAGCAGACAATTAATAATAAGCATAATTAGAGCCACTGCTCGAAAATAATAATGTGTTTCTCCGCTGTTTACCATTCAATTCCGGCCGAGGAGATACACTGCTTGAAAAGTGGTACATGTATGGTGTCTGACCGCCGAAAGGCAGTGGTAATATCATCCCTGTCCTGAGAAGCTCAACTTAATTGATTTATTTATTTACTAGTTGTTTTACTCAAGTTTAATTCACTTATATCACAGTGTTGCCAGCATTAACCATAGAGGAAAACCTACGGAGCCCGGATAATAAGAACCCGACTCACGCATGTCGGCGGACTATAATTCATGAACCTATTGGTGAAACGTTTGTTTGTTTGATTGGGGTGATACAAGCAAAATATGGTCAATACGATAAAGCGCAAATTTACAGAACAACATCATCTTTATGTTGCCCCTTAGCTGAGAGCGCAAGCGCTACCAGTGCACAGGAAGCTCTCATCAACCACTTGCTAGTGGTTTCTAAGTTTAACTGATGCTCAGCTTAATTGACAGGCGTGCTGGAGAAAAATGTTTCTTATTATGAGCACTTTTGCAAAACTTTTTTTGATCTTCAATTTGACCGTTGTGGCTATGACAAACAAATTAACCAATTTTGTAACAGCTCTGTATCTCTTCACTTATGACGCTGATGATTTTCAAAGGATGAAGTGATACAAAAGTAGTTAACTGCATGGTCCCTACATTATTACAAATGTGGGTATTTTCCCATCAAAATAAAGGTTCAACACATACCAAATAGGTATAGATAAAATATCATGTTCTGATCATTAGCTTTCAGAATTCAGGCTATTTGGTTATTTGTGGAGGAAACCACTTGTAGGCCTACACCGAACAGTGACAGATATTGAACTTTTATTTAACAAAGTAAGACAGAAATGTAATATCACCGCTCTAACAGACAATCAAGAATAAGCATAATTAGAGCCATTGGTCGAAGAGAAGGACGTCTTTCTCTGCTGTTTATCATGATAATCCGGCAGAGGCGATACACTGTTTAAAAAGTGATACATGTATTTGATTGGTCTATTTAATATCTCGATTCACTTTGATCTCTGTCTGACAGCCGAAAGGCAGTAAGCGTGTCAAGGTCGGATGCAGAGTTTATGGGGATATCAGCCTTGCCTCCGGAAGATAGTTTACTAATAGCCAATCGACCAAACAGCCCGAAACAAAATTTGTCTTTGTGGGCTTACTTACGCCAAGCTTAATGACATGGAATATTTGTACCAAGTTTAATTACATGTAGAATCTGATGAGTAGTTTTCAAGCTGCTGGAAACAAGTTTATTCTAAATCTTAGACACAAGGTGGCACCATCAGTAGCCGTTCACACGCTTAACTCAATCTCATGCGACATCTTGCCACATAGAATACTTTTACCAACTTTGATAAGAATCAGATTATCGGATTTCAAGTTAACAGATGGAATCCAAAGTTAGACTTTGTCACTGGGTGGCGATACCTGTATGCAGACATATACAAAACTCCATACCATACGTAATCTTGCTACATGATATATTCCTACCCAGTTTTATTAGAGTCCTATAAGCCATGCATTTTCAAGATATCTGCTGGAAAGCAAAAAAGCGATGGATGGAGGGACAGACAGGCGGACGAACAAGGCGTACAAACACCAAATTCGACCTTTACCAACTTGGATAAGAATCCGATATCGGATTTCAAGTTATCAGCTGGAAACTTAATTTAGACTGTCTCCAGGTGGCGCCACCTGTCGCCGGATATTTGCTAAACTAAACCCCATGCGACATCTTGCCAATGTTATATTCCTATCAAGTTTGATTAGTCTCTGATAAGTGATTTTCAAGTTAACGGCCAGAAACCAAAAGTGGACACACAGACAGACGGAAACAGCTTACACTCGCCAAGCCCACCGCTGCACATGGAATATTTTTACCAAGTTTGATAAGAATCCGATAATCGAATTTCAAGTTAACAACTGGAAACCAAATTTAGACTTTGTCACAAGGTGGCCCCATCTGTTGGCGGACATTTGCCAAACTCAATCCCATGTCATATCTTACCACATGGAATATTCCTACCAAGTTTGATTTGATTTCCATTAGCGATTGTCAAGCTAACAGCTGGAAACCAAAAAGTGGACGGACGGACAGCCAGCCAGCCAGCCAACCAACCAGACTGGCAACCAGCCAGCCCCATACCATAATACGTCCGTCAAATGACGAGCTATAAAAATATAACTAATAAATAAACTTCAAGTCAACACAAATTCGTAATATTTACAACTGTTGGATTTTATTTGCATTCCTTCCAAAATAGTTAAAGCATTTTGAAAAGAAAATACAACTCTGACAGTTTGGTTAAAGGTATATTAATCTCATACACTGTTTACATTGCAAAAATTTACTGTATCAAAAAATATCAGCCAATACAACAACAGGCAACAAATGCATAACTGTATGGAAGTAAGGAGAGAACGAAATAACAGACCCGGGATGTTCAGGCTATGTACAAAATTTACAATTCAATAATTCCTGAAACCTCCCTAGGCATGTTAATGGTCTTTACCTTTGGATAAATTGACTCTTCCATAATTAAAATTTTATATTGGATTCTAGAAAGCCATATCACATCAGCAGGACCTGTCTGTGGCCGTTTTACTACGAGCAAAAGCACTGCTAAATCATAAAGCTAAAGTAATATTACTACTAAAGTTGATAACATTGGAAACTATAACATACCCTGTAAGCCAAAGCACTACGAAAATCACATACACATAACTAATAAGAATCAGAAGTAGCAAATTTACCTACTGAGTCTGCATTATATGGAATTCAAAGATTCAACCAAAACTAAATTCGCCATTTAAAATAGCCTAAAGCCAGATATTGCACAGTAGTAATAAAATATTATGCAGATCTACTTCTAAATTTCTCAAGAGACTGATACTTGCGTAGGTTAATGTTAAAATAGCATTTTAGGCCTGAAAAGCAAAAGACAATAATGTTAACAATGAATCAGGCTGAGATATACTCAACTGAAACTAAGTCTTAATAAAACAAATGACACTTAACAATATAAATTAAACATGTAAATTTGTTGTCTTAAATAAGATAGTTAAGATTTAAGCTAAGATTGGGTAAGCATGAGAAATGACCAGATATCACTAAACCAATTATAAACCAATACTTGGTTATTGTCAAGAGATTTCATGAAGTTTTCCCTTTATTTAATACAGATCTGGATCTATTGAGTCTAGTCTTTCTGCCATTGGATTTTGTGCCACCTTCGATCTGTCCACACTTTATGGTATTTAGCAACTCACTCATTCAAGCGTCCTCTTACATGCTTTTTCACTCCATGGTCATGTCATGATTTGGTTAAATTGAGTGAATGACATCACTAGCTCTGTGTAGACTCCCTTGTTCTGTCACACGTTCCGAGAACGCACATTCCAATTCCTGCACTCACATACATGTCTTTTATGGAATCCAATGCTCTCAGACAGATAACCAATAATTAAAACAAGACAGCCACTAAGCCAGAGCAGAAGAACTTGTATAATGGCTATCATAGTTTGGACCAGCCAGTATTCACAGATCACGTCAATTGCTTTAAGCACTTACATAGAAGCCACAGCCTCATTATTGTCATTTTTGTCGCATGGGACAGATTGTCTTACTCATATAGCTCAGTTTACATTTCAGAAGTCCTGGGTTCAGGAATGTATGAGGCATTTTGCATTAGCATATTACTGAACTTCCCAGAGTCTGCTTGATTCACAGCCATGGCACAACTTGCTGGCGTGCCAAGGTTATTAATGTTGTTATTGTACACATTGTTTGTAGGTGGTAACGGTGGTAAAGCTACATGAGTCTGGTTTATTGGAGGACCCGGTCGACTATAATTCCCCCCTGAGCTATGAGATGTAGAACTTCCAGATCTGTTACTAGCTATAGACCCTGGAGGGGAAATTTTAGCTTGCAAGTATGGATTAACAGTAAAATGGCCTGCAGGTCTATAGTTACAAGAGTATGTCGGCATAGGTGCCATTGGCATAGGGTGTCCAAATGATTGCATGGGGATTGGATGCATGTATGGAGCAGGACCAGGGGGCGCTGGCCTCTGCTGAAAATGTATTGGGTCTGAATTTGTACTGACTGCTGTAAGCCCTGTCGTTGCTGTGTTATTTCCTGTGCTAGGACCGGAGCAACTATGCCTGCTGGGTTGACTGTGCGCACTATGTTGAGTGCTGCTAGAGTGTCCTGAATGACTCTGAGAGAGACATGTACTCCAGTGTGGGTTAGGTACCATGGCTTCACTGCGCCATGACCGCAGTTTATTGTGGGCCTCTGTGAATGAGGGTCGTCGTGTGGTTATCTCGTGCCAGCAGTCTACCATCAATGCATACACCCTTCCAGGGCAGTCCTCAGGGCAGGGTAAAATCTGTCTGGTCTTCACCATTTCAATAACCTCTTGATTAGAATAACCGAAATAGGGCTGAACGCCAAAACTAAAGATCTCCCATAATAACACCCCAAATGACCACACATCACTCTCTGAGGAGAACTTAGCATAGAGAATAGCTTCTGGGGCCATCCAGCGGACAGGGATGAGAGATTTATTCTGAGCACGATAATAATCTGAAGAGTACAAATCTTTGGAAATTCCAAAGTCTGAGATTTTTATACTGAGATTCTCACCAACAACAATGTTTCTTGCTGCTAAGTCTTTGTGTACATAGCGTTGACTTGCCAGGTATTCCATCCCAGCTGCTATATTAGTACTGACATGAAGCATTTCTGTGTATTCTAACACACGTTGGTTCCCCTCATCATCACTCGCTGAGACATCGGAATGAGGAGAAAATCGTATTAAAAACTCGTGAAGATCACCGTGAGCTGCCTGTTCAAACAACATACACATTGGCTGCTGTTTCATACACACTCCTAACAAACAGATAACATTTGGATGTCGCAGTTCTGTCATCATGTCCACCTCTCTACGAAAGTCATTCTGTACCTTCGGAGATGAGGTTTCCTTTAGAGTTTTAATGGTTACTCTCGTAGGAATATTGCCTGGCTGAAGTCCCAGGGCCTCCCCTTTGTAGACTTTGCCATAAGTCCCTTCTCCCATTTCCTGCAAAAATCGGATTTGTTGCAAAGGGATTTCCTTGATCCTTGGGCCTGCTTTCCCTGTTAGTGGACTCAATTCCATTTGTTGGTCAGGATTATGTGCAAGGCTTTGGGCTTTCTTATTTTTCTTTCTGCGACAAAAGCAGCACAAGGCAGCAATAAGAATGACATAGACCAGCGGCACAGTGATTCCTGGTACCAGGATGTAGACTAATCGGTTCATGTCACTGCTTCCAGTTGGTGTCGGTTCTTCTGGAATATGAAAGAAAAGTAAATTGATAAATGTTGAAATACTATTGAACAACGAATTGTATTTTCTATACCATTATCAAAATCAGGCGACGAGATTATATTGTCTTTGATAAACTTCTAATATCTGTATTTCAAGTGGGTGAGTTTGTATTAATGTCACGTTTAGCAGTATTACAGCTGTATAATGTATATAAGGAAAATCAGCTTCAATCAATACATGTACATGTTAAATTGACTGGAGGCAAAGATAAAGGACGTAAGTGCGAGTGTGTTATAGCTGAGTGGTTCAATTAACTATGTCTGACCTCCTGGATGCATACTCATTCTATTCATGTATGTAAAGACAAATCCCCAAAAGATATAAGTTATGGAAATAATAATGATCAATTTCATTAGTGAATGATCAATAAGTTCAAAATAAGGACAACGATTCGCATGGCTGTAAATATATTTTCTCTGAATTTCTATTACACAAATTACACTAATGTTATTACGCTTGAACAATGCTTTGACTTAGCCAGTAAGAAATAAGTTCACAGGAAGACTGTTGGAGGGGTCAGACAGACTATAGATAGTCTAATTCTGAAAGATTTGTCTGAGGGCAAAGTGCCAGAATAAGCTCTGGGTACTAATCCCTGTCTGATCCCTTTCTAGCACTATGGATAATCACCAGCTTAGTCCCTGGAGAGTCTTAATAATTTGTCCTATACGTTCCCCTTGTTATAGGATTGTGATCAGGAATAACTAACTCCAGTGTTATTTTTGGTCAGGGCTTCTAGCCAAATGTTGTAGGTAATAGATGTCAAGGTTGTTGTCACAAAAATAAACTTCTAAATAATTCACTGATCAATAGATGCTACTTAGGTATATTTCTTAAGGAGTTTAGTAAGACCAATTTTCTCTACACATGAACAAATTGGATCAATTGTAAGCAGAACCGTACTAACCTAGAATGCCAAGACCCACAATTTGAAGAAAATTATTATCACTGATATTAGTATACTGGTATAAACCTCATTTATTTAATTGTTATTGGTGCAGAATGTCTCCAATTCTATTACCCTTCACGTTTTTGTTACTACATAAAAGGAATGAATTGGCACTGTGCCAAAAGACCATTGTCTGAAGCGATAGATCCCCTTTTTCAAGCGCAAAATTTACATCTTGGTTTGTTCTATTCCATGCGAGTCCATTTTTTTTAAACGGGTATAGTAAACAAAAAGAAGAGTTTACAAATTGTTGGTCTCGGGGCTAAAGCCCCTCAACCAAAAATATAAACTCTTCCACCTCATTGATTATAAATCTAACGTTAGACGTTGCTTAGGGAAACATTATTTCTTAAATACAACACACCAAAGATAGACAGAAAACGTTGGTACATACCACAAATGGGAATATTGCATAATTCTTTTTGGACACTCTCACTTGTGGTGAAGCACCAAGGTCCATCCTCCACATTTCCTGGATTCCTACAGTAATTGTGACCTGGGGAATAGAGATCAAATATTGTTAAATGTACGATAAACACCAGTGGTCTTCATATAATCATAAATTTTAAATAACGTTATGAGCCTGTGTTATGACATAAAACAAAGTCAGATAATTTTAAGTAGAGAATTTTCTGCTATTCAAATTTATTTTTCAAGTAATGTGAAAATGGTTGACGAAGAGGAAAACGGATATGGATTATAATTTGTAATTTTATAAACATTTGACCATTTGGTCTAGATTCTAAGAGCTTTCTCATGCGCATGATAAGTTCATAAGCATATACACGTTCATTATTTAACTAACTCTAAATGCCACTAAACGAAGTCAAGTACTTAAGTTAGGAAGACTATCTGAACGATTTAATATCATGTGCTGTCTGTCTAGTGGGCAAATGTACTTACCTAATAGACTTTTGTAGGCTGGGTTAAGCTTGGGCTGTTCAGGTAGATTTTTAGTCCAGAACTGACAAGTATGACCTGACTTTGTTTTGCTAATCGTTCCATTGTACTGATCACCTGTACCATTGTAACAGTCTTTTGAATGTTTCACACCTGTATAAATAGAAAGGTTTATGAAATGAATAAAACTGGACTGAAATAAAGATGACCAAATGTTTATCAACATAAAGCCAAAATAAAATGTTACGAAGCAATATTTTGTTCTTTTGTTACTTTGTGTTCAATTACCAAATTTAATGTTATATTCTTATTTTGTGAACAATAACCAAAACCATTTAGCTTCCAATGAAATTCAAACTATGAATTAACAAACGTCTTGCTTGTACAATGTCTTACCTGTATTTTGTCCCGGGTTGTATTCTGGAGAAATGTTACCAGAATTTCGATGTGAACCAATTTTTACACCTGGTATTCCTAAACGAATACAGTTCTGTGCAGCAAGGCTCCCTGGTTCAGGTAACTCCGCACAGTTTGGAAGAACAAATTGGTTCACTGTAAAAAAAGAAAAACATAATCAATTTAAATATTAATTTGATATTTATTACAACTGTATGAAATCAGAGAGTATGACTGTCTTTGATAGTTCCATTTGTTTGCTTTCTGCTTCACATTACACTCACGATAAGTTTACTCATACATGAAGGACATGAACCAGTTGACTATGTTAAATCTGATTATTATTATTCTACATAATCAAAGAATACAAATTTCATATCTAAAATAACAAAACTATGTAAGGTTTCACAACGAAAAATGTAAAAACAATAATCAATTTTCTACAGAAATGTTTTACTTAAAATTGGGAAATGTTTAAATGTTGGATTCACTTAAACTGTTAAAGAAAGGCAACTCAATCTGTCATCTCTAGACTCACCAATTAGGGGGTATTTTCTGGCTTTAATGTACTCTTCATGACAAAGCTGGTTTTCAATGAATTCACATTCTTCCTTACACAGCTTAGAAGGTTGTTGAATACCACGGGTTTCGTCACACAATGGAAAAGCATGGTAACATAGGGATGGGATGGCATATTCATGACAACTTCTAGTTAGCTGACTCAAAGACGCCATGATGGTAAATGCAGCTGAAATAAGGAGAGAAAATACAATTATATCTTGTTAATTATTTAATTTATTCTCTACTTATTTCTCTCGGCAATTACATAAAATTGACTAGTCATATATCTATTCTTGTTATGCTTATGAAAATAAATGCCCAGAAATAACTGAAAGATTGAAAATATTTTAATAAATGATACAAAAAAGCAACTATGACAAAAATTTAAACAATGATACAAGCATGATCTATCTATCAACAAAAATGTTAAATACACTTTCAAAATTTGTGATGAAGAAATATTTTACATAATTACTGGTCTCGCAGTCATTGATCAATACGTTAACTGTGAATGCTTTAAAAAATAATAACTGCCTTCAGTGAATAATGGTTTAGGTTGAAGCTTAAATGCAGCACTGCCATGTTATATGAAATAAGGTGACAGATGTTTCCTGTGATATTACCATGGGAGGCTTCTAATGTCATCTCCCCAAATATTGAATTTGTAATAATCAGAGAATTATCCCTGTGTAATCCACTTACTCTTCCTAACATATCATCAGCAACTGTTGTGAAATATTACCAGAAAACTCGCAGCACAAGACTCCAAAATAATCAATCTAATTTGTAAATTTGATGGAATACTGATCCGGCTGTCTGAAGGTATTTATGTCAAAGCCCCTAGGGTAGGGCATAGCCGCTACATTTTCAAGACATCTCTCCAATAGCCTGCTTATACTGAGATGCACTCCCTAATTACCTCTGATATGCCCTACTAATATTGTATGATCTGTTGGAATTAATAGCTTTTAATTCCCAAGAAACTGACCAAGTATTACCATCAGATTAATAGATAGCCAGGAATATGCAGCTTCTCGAGTAATTATTTCTTGCAATTTGATTCCTGCACTTGATCCAGACAGTGGCTGTCACTAAAGCATGCAAGGTTACTTGTGTTATAAATAAAACCATAACTGAACAAAAGAACATTTAGAAGCGAAGCAAAAACAGGACTTACCAACAAAGCGTTCCTCGTTTCTGTTTTGCATAGTTCTTGATGTGACAAAAATGCTTTTATTTCCCACAAATTTGGAACATGTTGCACCTCGATACGGTTGACAGAAACCTTCACTTTCTGAGTTGCTACTGAAAACGAATACAATGATGTTTAGATTTAATTTATTTACAAAAATACAGTTGATATCTCTTTACTAAACTGATGTTTTGATTGACTGAACTGATTGATTGGTGTTTAACAATGTGCCCATGGGTATCTTACTTATATGATGTCAGGTGTAAACAGGACAAAAGCGCAAGGAGGAATTGTCAAAATTTATAATATTGTTTTTGGTTTAATACTATATTGTCGTACATCAGTACATGTTAAATGGGATTATAGGGGTAAGGTGATGGACAGGTGATAATCTCTGTCCAATTAGTATACAGAGTGATATTTTATGCTATATTAGTGGAGTTCAATTTGCATTACAGCAGACAACTGTTGCTGAAATTAAAGCCACTAAATACAGTCAATTGCTGGCATTTCTATGGAGTACTGGATAGTTATTAGTTGAATCAAGTCTTAGAATTGGAGCCATAATAACTGACTCAAAGTCAGCTGTCAGATTCTATCATGAAGTGCGAGGCCGTTTCTAGAGCAGCATATAAAACCAATGGTCCATTTGGTGAGATTTATCAACATTTTGACGGCTATCAGGGCAACTAAAGTACCGCAATCCTCTGCAACAGTGTCGCTAATGTCACGACCTGTTGTAATTGAAGCCCCACCAAACTACAGTCTCTGAGATTATTATACATCAATGTACTGTCAATGGTCGGTTACCCATACTAGAGTAAATCACACTACAGAGGATGCCGTAGAGATTTGTAATGACTATGGTATCAGGATTTACAGCACAAATCTGCTTTCTATAGACACAGCTAACACAGTCAACTTAAGAATGTAATGTCTTATCATGCAGAAAGCTACTTTTATTGCCCTAAGCTGCAGAATGGTACTCTAGTTGAAAAGACATGGGGATATTGTTATCAGTCAGTCGACAGACAAAAAATATCACTTCATCTCTCCTGGCTTTGACACCTCAATGAACAAATGCCACATCAAAGGCAGTGGCAAGGAAATTGGGAAAATCAAATCCAAATCATATGGTGAAATGCAATTGTATGAATGATTTCCTCCAGTAAAAGACCTGAAATTGCACTTCTTTGGAACTTCAAATTAGGTTTTTGCTTAGGAAATAAGAAAATTTAGTGCATTTGCCTGATAATAAGTAACGTTGTATATGTTAGGGCTATGTGTATAGTTGCCCTAGGCACCGCATCTTAATTATATGTGGGAAATGCTACAGGCTACCAATTCTTACATAACACAAGATCAAATATCCGCAGCATGAAGGGTTTCTATGCGGAGACAAAATGAAATCACAGAGCTCAGAAAGGTATCACATTAAGAGAACAGAGAGGTATTTGGAACATGAGCTGTCAACACCCGTTATCAACTTCAACATATAGGAAATTACTAGCCAAAGATCCTTTGAATGGTTTTCCAAAGATGTTACTATTTCAGTCTTCAGAAGTTACAAATATGAAACCATAGATTAGATGGATTAAATACAGGTTCAATGATGGGTCAACAGTCTGATCATCTTTTGATCATATTTACATGATAGTGTAGATGGACTTACTTCAATTTGAAATAAGCGGAGAAGGTAAAACTTAAACAATGGCAAAACAACCATTCCGGATGAGCAAATCGCTGAATAATTTAACAAAACCATCAAACACAAATGGAACATCATCATATCTTAGATAACATATTCATTCTATATCTAGCAAAACAATTTAAAATCATATATTTTTCCTTCCCTGAAAATATTTTTTACAACACTCCCATCAAGAAACACTAATAAAAATATGCAAAATGAAACCTTAAATTTTTTGCCAAACATAAAGATGCAACAGATCAGCCCTCAGAACCTAACACTAACTGTGTGAAATAAAAGCCTCACTTTAACACATTCCTTGAAGAGAAACTCTAGAGAAAGCCACTTGATTCTGTCAGTGAAATTAGCCTGTAGTTAAAAAGCTGCACATAAGCTAATACTTAATCATCTCCCACTTCACCTTTCTAGGCATTAAACAGCTGCTGAGGGCAATAACAAAATGGCATCCCACCAAAAGAAGATAATATGACAAAAACATGAAACTAGTAACAGACTTAATTAAACTAACTTTCATTAATAATAAGCCAATGACAAATACAACCAGTTAAACAGCACAGTGGAAATTCAATAAACACATAACTGATTCCTTGAATATGCTGATTGTGTTTGGGGAGGCGGGACGACATGAAAATAGTACTACTGTTATGCCAGAAAAAGTCAATTCATTGTATTAAAGTCGAGGACACATTGAAAATATATTGTTTCAGAAACTGTTAAGGCAAGTATCCACCATTTCTACACAATCAGCAAAATTCCTGTATTTCCAACCCAAATGAAGGATTAAAAAAATATAACTTTTGCCCAAAAGATTTTACACTGCTTTGAATCTGGCTGTAATGAAATGAATACCAAGTCAGGTGAAAAAAAACAAAAAACTACAGATTTTGCTATTCGGTAAAGTCTTAAAAGCACTTACTCTTTATCAGTGCCAGGTCTTGGGAAATTGTCTTTTCCTGGCAAACCTTTTGGAAATGGATCAATAGGCAATGATTTGTCCTCATTTGGATTGAGTTCTGAAGAGAAAAAAAGTCATAAGCTAACAAGTTCTGTTTTTCATATATCATTAGGCATACACGCAGAATGGAGTTAGCCAGAGGAGAGAGCTTTTTACAAACAGTAAAATACTATAGAAGTTCAGGTGCAGTAAAATAAATGTAATCAGGCCGCAGGCATGATTAAACTGAAATCTAGTTATTTTATTCGCCATTTATAACAAAACTAACTTTTTAATGATCATTTCAGCTACCCATTGTCAAATGCACTGATTGTGTGCAAAAATAAATTGTGTTCTATATAATTTAAAATGATTCATTGCAAATATTCAAGAATAAGTTTTATATCATTATTTCTAATAACTACAATTTAAAGACTTTTTAACCAAATGGAAACTTGTGATCAGAAGATTGACAAGAAAGGAAAATGGAAGCATGTTTCAATAGAACATAAGACACAACATATGGCATCCAGTGAGTGCTTTGAGTCGATACATATGGATTTGTTAAACATGTGTAATATAAAATGGGGACAAATTCAAATATGCTTTTTGACAAAGAACAACATATGACATCCTGTGAGTACTTTGATTCGGTTACATTCTGTGTAATTACAATGGGGACAAAAATCAAATCTGCTTTTTGACAAAGAATTGAACTGATGTTAAAGCTGCTTCAGAGGGCATAACGGACATGAATCTTTTCAGAAAAATTATTTTGTATACGTGTTAGTGAAATTCTGAGATCTGCAGTTGACCACACATCTTTATAACAGAATAACAATCTTCATACATACCATTGAGGACAATAACCTCGCCTGTTGACCTTGTTTGACCTCCACGGTTATAACCCATACATGTATAATTCCCAGAGTCCTCAGGTCTTAAATTATTGATAGATATCCTGAAAAAGTAAACACATAAATTATCATAACAATAGCCTTTATTGAACACAAAAGACTATACCAGTTTCCACTATTTGCATGCAGAAATCTTAATCAAATAATATCTTTTTAACTTCCAAAAATGTTTAACTTTCAAAAAAATTATCATATATCAGATTTTTGTTGTATATGTGCTAGTAATTTCACTGATATAGTAATGAACTGTTCATGTACATATTTGCTTTTGAGAAGAGCTGTACATTCTTATTGATATACTGCATAGAGAAAAATCTTTGAAACTTTCTCACCACTTCAGTGAGGGATTAGAAATCTTTTGATGTAGAAGTAAGAGGTTTATTATTTCTGAAGATGTATTTGCCTCAAACATAGTTGTGTATATTCTATGGTAATCTGGTTGTATCTTTGAAAGTTTTTATTCAGTTGGCATTTTTCACACATTTGGCCTGTGGATCATTTTGTGATGTTTCTGCAGTTAGGATTGGGATATAAAAGTAAATATTTGTATGATATATGATGATAATGGGGAAAACAAAAACCACCCATACATGAAAGTATTAATGCCTTAGACTTTTTTTAACAAAGAGGTGAATCGTATACTTATATCTAAAATAGAGCTCTCAGATTCACTTGTGTGTTCATTTATAGTCAGCACCATGGCAAGTTACCAAGATATCTGATAAAAATAATAACACTAAATAGCCTCCACAGGTGCCAACTACACGACCAAAATGTATTAGTGACCTAATCAAATACACAGTTCATGCCTTACATTGGAAATGATGTATCTTTATTCATGACAGGATCATCCAAACTTAACAGTTGGCAACTACATACAGTCAATTCTGACATGTGTATGCACTTAGGTGTGACACACATAAATATTAGACAAAAAATATATTACAACTTTAGTTTGAAATTCAAAATTCAAAAAGCAAAATTTAGCTTGTTTCTTAAATGTCTATGAAGCAGTTCTTAACCAAAAAATTTTTGACAGACTACAATACTAAATATTGATCAAGTAATAATTTGTTACGTTTCAATTTTGTATCAGTCTGTGACTTTATAGGAGTTGATGATGTGATCAAAGTTAATAACAACAACTGAATATTCCAAACGTCCTGTTACAACTCAGACTAACTGTGGAAAGATCCTTCCTAAGAGATGGAATATTATACATTCACCAAACACCAGAATCTTAGGGAACTCAGCTTGACAAGACAGACACTCAGACTGCTACTAAAGGGGTAATTCTCTGCCAAAGACAACAGATCAGAGCATCAGCACATCTAAGTACTACCAAATGGTTCTTTGCTGGTTTCTAGGCAAGAGTGGCTTGTATACAAGACTAGAGACCAACACATACATAAAAGCTAATGGCTCCGTTAACTAGACTCTAACAAAGGAAAGCACCTAACAACTTGACTTTTATCTTTAGCCGACGTCTTGTGAAGAACAATAAACAGTGATGTAGATTGGGCCATTTTGTAACTAAGGTCTTATTGTTTCAAGACAGTCCTTGAATGAGGCTCATTAAGCTAAGGGAGTTGTTTATCCCATTTGTGCCAAGGAAATCCAACTGTTTACATGGCCTTTGTGTGGATCAATTCCTGTATGTTACCTTTACGTAAAATAACATCTGGTATGGATCAAGAGATAGCAATATGCTTTCTTATCAACATATTATTGAACATTTTTTAAATCTTTGAAATTGTGCAAGGTGGAAATTTGCATTAAATTGCTAAATAAAAGTATATTGCATGGAATTTGTTTGTCTTGCATTTGACAATTTTGAAATACACAAATTTTCGTATCTTGTTACAGAGATGTTATCATGAATTAGTTCTAAGTACAGAGTATTAGCAGTCTAATTTCTTAAATAAAGCCGAGACCTTCTA
>JAUELC010003363.1:0-5000 GCA_031471745.1 Cryptochiton stelleri
CTTGAACCACACTGCCCTTTAACAGTCGGTAGGAAGTGTGACTCACACAAGTGAGATACAGAAAATGAGACAGAACCATATGTGATTTTGTGGAGTTAATTTTCACAGTAAAATCATGATTTACACGAATGTGTTTAGTTTTAAACTTGTGGATCTAGTCAGATATATCACAGATGAACAGACTTGTGTTATTTAATGCTCTCTGAGGTGTAACATGTATTTAAGAAACATGAAAGTGTTTTGTAAAAGTTATGGTTTCTAGAAATGTTCAGTCTTATCAACAAATGTAAACAAAATGATAACAATTTTTTTTTTATATAACAGATATATTCTCTGTGAATAATATCTCTGGTCAAATCCGTTTAGAGCAGTCTATAGATCGAGAGGCAATGACCACTGATTTTTTTACCTTGGTTGTGGAAGCCAGAGATAGTGGTAACCCACCTCCACAGATGTCAACTTCTGTCACCATCCGTGTTTTGGTAAACGACATCAACGACAATATTCCAAACTTTCCACAAGACTTCTACGAACTCACAATATTTCAGGTAAATGTAAAAGACAAATTAATATTGTTTAAATTAAATTATCCAAATAAAATTTATCACATTTTCCGTCTTCCCTTATAAAAGAGCACCATGGTACCATGGTGAAAACGGCCAAAAAACTGTGATTTACCATGGTAAACAATGGTATACCACTGTTTTTTTTACCGTTTCTACCATGGTACCGTTATGCTTTTTTAGAAGAGTTACGCATTCTATATATCTGCGGTTACACGGATATTTCAATTAGTGAACTAAAAATGATCTGGATCAGGTCTTGATCATTTTAGTTCACCTTTTAATGGCGGTTTGCGTTTACACGGCACTTTTGCCAGTCCTTCACGCTCAGTTCTTGACAGTCTCGCGTTGGACTTGGCACAGTGTCAGCTAGCCTGAGCGTTTGATGTTATAATACACATGCAAAAATGAACTGTTCTGGTGCGGATTATTTTAACCCACGAAAATTGGTGAGTCAAAATAAGTGGTCTATTCTGATGCGGATTATTTTAGTTCACCATTTGTTTGCCCGTGTAAACGCAAAAAAAATCTGAACAAGATTAGAGCCGGATCAGACCCACCAATTTTTGCCCGGGTTACCGCCACTGATGTTCTAAATCTTTATACTTGAACAGTTATTATCCTTTTCCAAAACTCTTTATTTACTTTCAGAATTTTACCATTGGAGACACTCATCCTTTGCCTAAAGCTACAGATGCGGATGCCAATGGAATTATTCAATATGAACTTTCTGATAATATTAAACAGTTCCTAAAAATAGATTCTAGTACTGGTGTTGTGACTACTCAAGTTAATTGCGAAGACAGTTGTGTCAAATTGACCGACTGTCACTTTATGACGGTAAGCTCTATGATAACAGATTAAAACACAAACAATATCTGCATTTTACGGAATGTTTTTCAAAATTTTCTTTTATCAAGTGAATAACACCAAAGTAACTGATATTTCCAATCAAATAACCTACTGGAAACAACACTACTTCAAAATGCAACAAAGAAGTATATGTGTTTCATTTGATCTTTCAGTTTAGTGTATGGGCATACAATCCTGCCAGTCCGTCACAAAGAGATACGCTTCAAGTAAATCTCACACTACTGACTGCACAAGGACCAAGATCATTAAAAGCAGGTGAGCAACATATTTTGGCATCACGTTAAAAATATGGAATGAAAGGAAATAGGATATATGTCTATTAGTTAGACAGGGATGAGATTTTAATGGGATCAGCATTTCGCAATAATTGGTTCCTGAGTATTCGATACGGATCCCAGTTGGTATCGGAGCAATGTTTTTTACAAAGTGTACATTCATTTTTTCTTTCACTTTTCAGATATCCCAGCATGTTCTCAAGCCAACACTCCCAATGACAATGATCCCAAGTTCATTGACCCCAATTACACAGTGGACGTGAAAGAAGGGATCTCTATTAACACTGTCGTCTTGAAAGTGAACACAACCGATGCAGACTTTGGAGACAGTGGGAAAGTTGTGTACACCATCACCAACTCAACCGACTTTACCATCAACGATCAGGGCGAGATTTCCACAAAACGTGAGCTCAACTATGACGAGCCCGCCGCAGACAGATTAATTTGTATGAATGTTGTTGCCTCAGACAAAGGGACACCACCCCGAGCAGCATCTACTGTTGTCTGCGTCAATGTACTCAACGTAAACGACAAGGCCCCAGTCTTCACTGAGCTCCTCTATAGCGCTGACGTTTATGATGAAGCTGGACCTGGAACTTTCGTCACGGTTATATCAGCAAATGATGCTGATGCTGATTCAAATATCACGTATGACTTCATTGTCTTACCAAACGAGTATTTCCAAATAGATGCAAACACAGGGAACGTAACCGTTCTCAAGACAATCAACAGAGCTGCTATCCTGCAGTCTCTCCCAGATGATCTTGTTACTTTTCAAGTTAGAGCAAGTGACGGGAAATTCTTAATCATCACACAGCTTAGGGTAGGTCCCATACCTCAGTCCTTTGAATTCGCTCCTGCCATATTAAGTGCTTGCCTTGTCTTCGGTACAAGATGGCAAAATGGCTTGAAAATACATTTCACTCTCAAACAAACTATTTAGGCAAGTTGCTGAAGGGAAATGTAGAATCGAACTAACAGATTCAATGGAAGTATCATGACACGTGAATACAAATACAAGATCGGATTTTTTACGATTAGCTAAATGCGTTTTAGATTATCCTAAGCCAATGCGGTTTTGTATTCATCCAGTCTTAAAATTTTTGTGGTCTTATTCTTTCAGATAACTGTTTTAGAGATAAACAAATTCTCCCCTAGATTTGACCAAGCTGTCATCAATGCTACAGTTGATGAAGAAGTATCTGGTGTTGATGTGATTCAAGTTACAGCTCGAGATGATGATGTACCTAAACAACTCATAACTTATACGCTCATCAACTCGTCTGTTCCAGGTTAGTGGGATCCTGATTAAAGTAGCGTAACTGATCAACATTGATCATGTGACGTCGCGAGTTAGAAAGACCGTTTCATGATACTCTGTGAGGTTGTGAGCAAGTAGCCTGGTTGAGTTGGTAGGATTGATTGATTGATTGATTGATTGATTGATTGATTGGTCTGTAATGCCATACTCAAGGGTATTTTCTTATATGACGGCAATGTACTGCAACAGTAAATATAGCCACATGCACTAACACAACTATAAAATATGAAGCGTTTCGCTCCAAAACTAATATTCCTCCAGTGCTAGGTAAATACAGCATGACTATGCTTGAACCACACTGCCCTTTAACAGTCGGTAGGAAGTGTGACTCACACAAGTGAGATACAGAAAATGAGACAGAACCGTATGTGATTTTGTGGAGTTAATTTTCACAGTGAAATCATGATTTACACGAATGTGTATAGTTTTAAACTTGTGGATCTAGTCAGATATATCACAGATGAACAGACTTGTGTTATTTAATGCTCTCTGAGGTGAAACATGTATTTAAGAAACGTGAAAGAGTTTTGTAAAAGTTATGATTTCTAGAAATGTTCAGTAAACCAAATCATAACAAAAATTTGTTTTTATATAACAGGAATATTCTCAGTGAATTCTGTCACTGGTCAAATCCGTTTAGAGCAGTCTATAGATCGAGAGGCAATGACCACTGATTATTTTACCTTGGTTTTGGAGGCCAGAGATAGTGGTAACCCACCTCCACAGATGTCAACTTCTGTCACCATCCGTGTTTTAGTAAACGACATCAACGACAATATTCCAAACTTCGGTCAAGAGTTTTACGATCTGCGAATAGCTCAGGTATGTGTCTTTATCGTATATATTGCCACTTACCAATGCCGAAGATTACCACCTTGAAATGGGCGTTTAATAGTTTCAAAATAAATTATTCATTACCCAACTGTAATAAGTTAGTCTGCTTTCCGCTGTGTATTATTATGTCAATGTATTCTTAGAAAACCTCATGTATTTCACAAAACATATTATAGTATTTTACAGTGGCGTCGTCACTACGTTCTTTAACCTTAAAATAAAAACATATATCTCTTTATTTGTTTTACTTACTGTCCAGATTTTTTATTTAATATGTTTGATTTGTTTTCTCTATTGTATAGATATGTTTATAGTATCCTGGGCACAATGACAATGACTAGCCGTTTGGCTCATTGTGCTACCCAGACAAAATAAAGTTATTATTATTATTATTATTATTATTATTATTATTATTATTATTTCTTTCTCTCCTTCTTTAATTGGAGTTTTACGCCGTACTTAAGATTATTTGACTCATATGACGGCGTGCCAGCCCAATGGGTGAAGAAAACCGCCCCCTGACGCCACTGGCAGCAAACAAGGACAAGATACAAGACAATCACAGGACGCCCCAACAGCTTCTTGTTGCCCTTACCTCTGGGAGCACAAGGGCAACACATTATTATTATTATTATAATGTTGCTGGGGTTTTGTTTCAGAATTTCACTGCCGGTGATATTTTCGCTCTTCCGAAGGCCATTGATGCTGATGTGACAAGTGTTATTCGGTATGAACTCTCTGATAACGCAAAACAATTCTTTACTGTAAACCCAACACTCGGCACTCTGTCAACTCGAGCAAGTTGCGATTCAAGTTGTGTTAAATTGGTGGATTGTCGTTATATGACAGTAAGTTTCACTTTTTTCAGCGGTATTCCATTTAGACATAACATTTCTTCTAATATTATTATATACAGTTTTTTTTTATCACATTCAGCAGAAAAACATTGGGTAACAGACAAGGCTTGTTTGTTGAAAGCTACATTCAATAATTTCACAATTTGATATTGCAGTAACTGTGTCATTACAATTGTGCATAAAAGCATATATGTAAATATTTTCAGTTCACCTATTCGGCTTTTAACCCCAGTAACCCAGCGATGAGGGGAACTTTGAAAGTCAACTTGACTCTGTT
>JAUELC010003363.1:7500-13531 GCA_031471745.1 Cryptochiton stelleri
CACCACAGCGCTCCTCCACGGCCACAGTCAGAGTGTTCGTTACAGATATCAACGATAATGCACCGACCTATAACGTTGGACAATACACAGCGGAAATTTATCAGGTACGGTATAATAGAAACTGTCGTACACTCGCTGAATTTCGTCTTCTTACACAAATCCCACACACAAATCTCACATCTATCTGTTATTGTTTGTTAATCAAAACATTTATGTCCAATACAAATTCAATTTAAATCTCCACAGAATCAGATAGACACGGCTTAAATATATTTTTCATCAGATTTTTGGTGGCAGCCAAGTTTGATAAAAAGTATATTTAGGCTGCGAGATAAAACACTGAACGTCAGGCTAAACATGTATCTGTTATTTAAATTTCGTGGTTTCGCTCTTTCGCGGCGTTGTTTCGCCATCGTAGTTACTCTATTGAATTGTGGTAATTTCGTCGTATCGCTGTCATAGTTTTGCTGTTTTGACCTTTGTTTTCAACACACACATAACAAAAAAAAACAGCGAAACGACCCGTGGCTGTATCGGTCTTCCATAGTCTGACGAGCAGGCTATGTAAAGCCAATTGCATTAAAGTTGTCAAAGTTCCATGTTTTGACCCGTGTCATTCAGTGGTAAACAGAGCGATATCGATGTAGATAAGGCTTTTTCTACCAGAGAGCCAGGACTGGGTTATAAGTGAATTAAACGGGTTGAAGTTAACAGATTGACGACAAACGGTGTCTATCAGATCATTGTTTTGTTTTCAGAACTTCAGCTCTGGCGATGTGGTTATAATACCCACAGCCTCCGATCCTGATGTGGACGATAACATTTTTTACTCTATAGACCCATCCGATCCGGTGTTTGAGGTGGATCCTAACACTGGTGTACTGCGGATCCGTCAAGACTGTGGACAAGATTGTCGGAAGATTGAGGATTGTTTTTATGGACAGGTACAGTCGCATCATGTTCGGATATTTTCTCAAATGAATTAATTAGGCTTTAAGCTCCAGATATGAAGGCCTTCAGATTATTGATCAATAGGAATGGCGTTACGATTTGTTACACAAATTCTTCGTGTTTATTTTCCCGCTTTATTTATATTTCGGAATATCCGTAACCACTTCAATACCATTTAAGCAATTGTAAGAAGTATTTATTTCTTTCGAAGTCAAATTCCTTATATTTTTTTCGTTTATTTCAGTTGACAATCACTGCGTTGAATGCTGACAATCCATCGGTCAGAGCCACATTACTGGTCACGGTGAACCTTCTCACTACTGAAACTGACGGCGTCATTGTTTCTACAACAGGAAGTAGGTTTATACTTCCACAACCATTTCCATAAATATAACAGGCTTTCAATTGGCACATAATAACTTTTCAGGTTTTGCTTCAAAATGCTGTAGTTCGCCTTTCTGTATTACATACACACCATAATTCAGTTTGTGTTCGATAAATGTTATGTTAGAAAAGTGTACTTTAAGATGACTATTGATATAGGTCTGAGGTCCATGTTAAACAGGTTATTATGATATATATCTGTACCAATTCGTAAACGATTGAATATCAATATTGTATTACATATTTTGTTTAATTCCTTGTCATTACAGAGTTAGTCCCATGTGCACGAGCTAGATACCCAAATAAGAACGATCCGAGGTTTGACAAGCCCAAGTACGACGTAGATTTAGATGAAAATTCACCAAAAAACAATGTAGTTACCACTGTAACAGCTATGGATGATGATTTTGGAAACAGCGGTAAAGTCACATACACTATCACAAATTCCACTGATTATGGTATCAAAGATGATGGAGAGATCTTCGTTGTGAATCCACCTGATTTTGAAGACCCGAGCAGGAAACGAGACTGTTTTCAGGTGGTTGCCTCGGACAGCGGGACTCCACCCAGAAAAAGCTCCACGGTTGTCTGTGTCAACGTACTTAACTTGAACGACAACGTTCCAGTGTTTGCTAGAGATAACTACCAAGCTCTGGCACAAGATGGCGACACACCGCCAAAATTCATAATACAGATTACAGCTACCGACGCAGACCTTGGTACGAGACTGAATTACAGCATCGATGGCGGAAATCCTTACTTCCAGATCGACCCAAACTCTGGTAACATCACTGTGTCAAGTATTATCAAGCGAGCTGAGATAGAGGCTGCTAGAGGCAGCAGTTTGGTGTCTCTAACAATTCTGGCCACGGACTCTGTAAACATAGTTTCAACAAGACTATTGGTAAGGGCTGTTTACCATTTTAATATATTTAATTAATGTTGGGTTCGGAATACACGTGTCTTCATATTTGTAGGCTACATAGTTAGAAATTATATACTTTTTAATTGCGTTATTGGTATTTCTAACTCATTAGATTTTTTATTTTGTAATGTTTATTTGTATTTTTTTTGCGATCATAATTAGTTGGTATTTGACCAATACCGCCTGTGGGACGACGTTAAGAAGCTTTTTAAACTTAAAAATGACAGAAGAATTTCAACTTTAGAGAATTCACCACCAAAAATGCGTATGCAACTCTGTTCCAAGCATAAAATGTTTTTTGTTTGTTGCAGATATCAATTTCACGACAGAACGAACATTCTCCAAAGTTTACAGCAGATCGTTATGATGCCGGTGTTGACGAAGAATCAACAAAAATAAACATGATACAAGTACAGGCGTCTGACGATGATTTTCCAAAGAAGCCAGTCAATTATTTCCTCCAGCCTAGCAATTTCTCAGGTATTTCATCCTCGTCAAATCGTCACTGACACAAATCTTTGGTATTTGGTTGACTTATCGATCGCACTGTGTTGATATTTGGTTGACTTGTCGATCTCACTGTGTTGATATTTGGTGAACTTGTCGATCACACTAGTGTTGATATTTGGTTAATTTGTCGATCGTACTGTGTTGATATTTGGTTGACTTGTCGATCACACTGTGTTGATATTTGATTGACTTGTCGATCACACTGTTTTGAAATTTGATAGACTTGTCGATCTCACTGTGCTGATATTTGGTGTGCTGTTGATCTCACTGTGTTGATATTTGTTGAACTTGTCGATCTCACTGTGTTGATATTTGACGGACGTCCATCACACTGTGTTGAGATCTAGTGGACTTGTCGATCACACTGTGTTGATATTTGGTTGACTTGTCGATCTCACTTTGTTGATATTTGGTGGACTTGTCGATCTAACTGTGTTGATATTTGGTGAACTTGTCGATCTCACTGTGTTGATATTTGGTTGACATCAATCACAATCTTTAAAAATTTGGTGGACTTGTCGATCGCTCTGTGTCCACGTTATGTTGTTACTTTGCAGATCACAGGTACTCTTCACATGTGAAGAATTTCTAATACAATTGATATCCAGCGTCTTCTCTTTAATTGATGCTTCAAGCAGCATCTAACATTGATTTTTAGGAAGGAGTTATATTATGTTCAGAGTTCAAAGGGATTCCAATGTTGACTTGAAGTTGAAATATTTATCATCCTATTTTTTTAGATCATTTCTCCATTGATGGAGTGACTGGACAGGTGTCTGTGTTGAAGACCTTTGATAGAGAGACAATGGGTGTTGACTCTGTGGAGATTACGGTTGTTGCAGTAGACAGTGGTGACCCGCCTCCTAAACTCTCATCAACAGCTACTGTAGTTGTCTATATCCAGGACATAAATGATCATTCGCCACAATTTGCTCAAAATAACTTTGAGATTCGTTTATTCCAAGTAAGTACACAAACTCCTAGTGCTAGCTACAGTCCGGTCTCAGTCGGTAGTACAAGTTAGTCCGGTCTCAATCGGTAATATAAGCTACAGTCCGGTCTCAATCGGTGATATAAGCTACAGTCCGGTCTCAGTCGGTAATAAGAGCTACAGTCCGGTCTCAATCGGTATAAGCTGCAGTCCGCTCTCAGTCGGTAGTACAAGGTACAGTCCGGTCTCAATCGGTAATAAAAGCTACAGTCCGCTCTCAGTCGGTAATACAAGCTACAGTCCGTTCTCCGTCGGTAATAAAAGCTACAGTCCGGTCTTCGTCGGTAATATAAGCTACAGTCCGGTCTCCGTCGGTAATACAAGCTACAGTACGGCCTCAGTCGGTAATAAAACCTACAGTCCGGTCTCAGTCGGTAATAAAAGCCACAGTCCGGTGTCAGTCGGTAATACATGCTACAGTCCGGTCTAAGTCGGTAATACAAGCTACAGTACGGTCAAAGTCGGTAATATATGCTACAGTACGGTCAAAGTCGGTATATTTTTAACATACTTAGGGACATAAGTAAATCATTATCAGAGTGTAGTGATGGGTTTACCACGTTCGACATTCTGAAATCATCTAACCGACTAAGCTTCCGGTGCTCGATTTTACTTGTGAATAATTTGCGGACAGGCTTTTTATTGACTGTCTAGATTTCTATTCTACCAACTATGGTTGGTTGGTTGGTGTTTAAGCCAACGCTTAATGGCATTTCACTTATATGACGACAGTGTACTCCTACAGTCAATAGCCACACTACCACAACTGGAAAATGTGAAATATTTTGTTCTGTTGCAAAAATAATGTGCCACCAGTGCTAAGTGAAGACAGCATGATTGTGCTTGGAACATGCTACCCTTAGCCGGGCACCAACCATGAAGATTCATAAATATCATCTTCCCTAGGCAATGTGATAAAGAAGATCATTGACATCTCTGAGAAGTCTTCTATTATACTGCTTTGCTCTTGCCCTGTTGTAGAGCGAATAACTGCAAAAATTAAAAGAATCATGCATTTTGTGGTAAAAGCATGAAAATCGGCATGTGCTTACTTAAGACCAAAACTAAGCAAATCGGATATTGGGCCATCCCAGATTTGACTCGTGGCGCCCCCTGACAGCCATTTTAAAATGGCGGATAATTATTTCGGAATGTATTAAAATATTAGTAACCGAGCATCCCAGAATCTAAAAATTGTAACAATATATGTTTGTTTTATTGCTGGGAAGATGCCTATATATAAGGGTTGCATACTGTTGGAAACGAATGCAAATAGACAAAATAAATCAAACAAAGGACAAATAGATATCAGTTACACAATTCTAACTCCTTTTATTCGTGTCTCCAGTAAAGGGCATTTTAAAAATGTATCATTTTTTTTCAGAATTTTAAGGCTGGTATTACACGCCAACTTCCCCGAGCCTCAGACGCTGATTTGGGTCAGAATGCTGCTGTTGCTTATGAACTGTCCGCTGGAGCTGGCAACTATTTTGACTTGGATCCCAGAACGGCGCTCCTGACGACAACAGCCAGCTGCAGAGATTGTGTGAGAGACGAGGAGTTTGAATGGGTTGTGGTGAGTCTACTAGCTTTACCACAGAACGCAAACAGATCTTACACAATGTTTTATTATAGACAGTACGTGGATTTGCGTTCGTTTTGCTTACTAACTTTAATGACCTATCGATTTATATAACATCACAGGAACACCAAGCGGATAAATTCATAAAAAAAACACTATATAATGTTAATGTGATTACAAAAACCAGAACATATTGAAATGATTTAAATTTGCTACTTTTAGCAATTTCCGTTCTTATATATCATATGCATTTTAAATTGTTTACGTCTATTTCAGTTCACAGTGACGGCTTTTAACCGTGACAGACCTGCCGTGACAGATCAGTTACAGGTGACCGTGATGTTGCTTCCTGTAGCCAACCTTTCGACAACAGAACCAATAGTTGGGGAAGGTTTGTATATTGTTTTACTTTGTTTTGTTAATAGCTTCTGCTTGACTTTAATTATTTAGTCTAGTGTCTATCATTATAGCATTAGCATTGTTGTTTTGTTTTCTTATTTTAAAGATATAGGGCCTACAGTTGCCTTCCTTCACCGTGGCCAAAATAATAATAATAATAGATATACGGTTTTCAATTCGACCCTACCTTAATTCTCACCAATGTCCCCCTATAGATTTGTTTGTTTGATTGGGGTTTAACGTCGTACTCAAGGGTATTTCACTTATATGACGACGGATTATCCACTTC
>JAUELC010003473.1:0-13527 GCA_031471745.1 Cryptochiton stelleri
CACCAGTATTTTGATGAAATTACGGATGAAGAAATTCGTTCATCTTGAAGTTGGTCGTGTTCTAATTTAGCAAGTCTGATTTTACTTATAACTTCATTTCGTATTCGTCTTAATTCGAACCAATATTTCGTTTTGTTTGTACGTTTGGCTTTACTATGTATGCTTGTTCTCCGACTCATTAAACTACGCAATAATCCAATCATCCATGGTTTGTCACCAGGGCGAATAAAGACAAGTTTATTTGGGACGAATTGGTTTATTTGATCAGATATATATCAAGTAAAGTGCTCTGCTGATTCATCTATAACTGAATTAGTCAATATGTGCTTCCAGTCAATACCACGAAACACGGACTTTAAGTGGGTAAAGTCTATTTGGTCATAATAATAAATACGTCGACTAAAGCATCCTGTTGTTTATGCTGAGTGTTGCATATATTGCATGGTGGTCGCTACAGAAGGGGGCAAAACGCCACTTCCACGCACAAAGCTGGGACACGAGGTCTATATGAGATCAATAAGTGTTTTTGAAGTTGGCGTTACGCGTGTGGGTTCTCCAATCTTCTGCGTAAGACTAAATATTCAATAGCTTGTGTATTTTGGGATGAATACTAATAAAACGGTCAGCATTAAAATCGCCAACAATTAGACACTTTAAGGACATATTATTTCTGGCTTGACTTATTGAATCCTCAAGTAGGTTCCACCAAGACGCTAGAGAAGATGTTGGCCTATCAACTGTGCCAAGTAGAAACCGGTTACCGGCTGATTGAATTACAGACCAGATACCCTCAAGGTATGTTATCTGAAGATCAAGTCTGGTGCAGAACAAAAAGAGACTCTTTAATATAAACAACAATACCGCCACCAGAATTGTGATTTTTGTCTTTCCGCAAAGGCGGATTATGATATCCAGGTATGGCGATATCATTGTCACTTATGTGTGGGTCTAGTTTGGAATCAGTTACAGCAATAATATCATAACTAGATAGTTCAGATTCAATAAGATCTAGTTTGTTTCGAAGTCCCCAAACATGTGCACAATTAATAAGCCAGGACCATGATTTGGGCTGATATCACCACAAAAAACAACAAGGATTTGCGTGGGAAAGTGAAGTTTGTTTGTTGTCAGGACAACGAGTATCTGTAATGACGTAACTTTATATCATGGTTACTGTGCGCCATGCTCGTGGTACCACTGTGTATACAACGAGTTAGTAAGCTGAGAGTTAATGAAGTAAAACACCACTCGCATAGACTTTTTGGTTTGAATACAACCTTTACCATAGAAGCCGCCGACCCTCGCCAGATAAGCTGTCAGACAGTGTTGTAATACCGTTTTCAAAACACATTGCAGCTATATGGGCGTGGTCGACGCAATTTGAGATAAACAAACAAGCAAGTATCAAATATGAATATAATGCTGATAAATTTAAGTGAAAAATGCTTTCGGCCGATAGGGAAGTTGTGTACGGGTGAATGCGTGTGTGTGCGTGTGTTTGTGTGCGTGTGTGTTTAGGTGTATGCGTGTGTGTGTGCGGGTGCTTGTGTGTGTGTGTGCACATTTGTGTAAGTGCGTGCACGCATCTTCGAGTCTATGCGCCTGAATGCCGACTAATGAGTCGCAGGAATTTACTCCAGCTAAATTTTATTGTGAACTAAAGATGTTATATATCTTTGTTATATTATTCAAATTTTTTTTATGGTCAATACTTTTGGTTCATCCCTATACTGTTTTTCAGCTATCTATTATTTATTTTCCTCTCTTGCAGAAGTATTAGCAGAATTTGTAAATACGTTTTTTTTCAAAATTGAATGTGTAACAGTCAATGTACACATATAAACCTTTGTCTTAAACTGTACGAAACATGCATGAAAAAATAAAGATGTTTATAAAAACAAAACAACGTATATATCTGATTTTTCATTTATTTGTCTGCATTCACTGAACACAATAACTTGGCCTTCACCTACCTCCAATCTTTCTTTCGATTTTTTTGCAGAGTGAGATAACTTACACATGGTCGCTCGGCTGAAATTCACCTCGCTGCCTCCCTTCGCTATCTCGCTGCCTCGCTGCGCTATCTCGCTGCCTCGATTCTCTATCTCGCTGCCTCGCTGCCTCACTATCTCGCTGCCTCGCTTCGCTTTCTCGCTACCTCGCTGCCTCGCCCTCTATTTAAAATGGCGACGCAGCGATATGGCCTGTATCAGTTTCCATACTCGGTTGAGAAATTTGAATAAAACTTGAATTTATACGTTAGGAAAGAAAGTAGAAAGCGGCTGAGGGACAAGTAATTGTGTCTAGTGGGAAAAAAAAAATCAAAGAAAGAAAAAGATATATATATATATTTAGAGGCCAGGTATTAGGGGCATATTGATTTCCAGCTCTCTGATACGGGTTGACATAGGAATTGTTAAGACGTAGGAATTAGCCCCAGTTTACAGATTTTTTTTATTTTTAAACTTTCACTTAACCTACAAATCTGGATGTGAAATTAACGGAAAGCCTATAACTTTTACTTCTTGAGAAAAATATCTATAACTCATATGACTGTAACAACGCAAAATGTATAATGTTTGAGTGCGTATGTGACGTTAACCAGCAATAATATAGAATAAGCCAGATCTACTATAGATATTTTTTTTATAAATGAAGAGAGAGAACAATTTGCTTGCCTCCACCGGGATTACTATATAGGCCTATAAAAATATCAGACAAAATGTAATAAAATAAGTGCACAATGCTGTTCTTTAATAATATCTTTCCAATAATGTACATTAAGCACAAACCTAAGTAGTTGAGTAACCTGTCGATAAAACTTAGCAAAACAACACGGGATAGGCAAGGCTACATACAAAAAAGACTGGGTTGAACAAAATATTGACTTAACTTTAGAACGGATTATCATAGCCCACGATTCGTGGTGTCAATTTCCACGTGATACGATCACATGACCCGTGACATTTCAACACAAAAACATCCGGCAACTTTGTATAAAATAAGGCCTTCTGTATATTGATAAAAAAGAAGAAAAAAAACAGTCATGGATGTTTGCTCTGATTTAACTTGAGCAAAAGACCAAATTTAGCGCGCTAGGCTTACACTGTATCTCAATAAAAATATTAAAATATCAACTTTAGGATTCCACTGGCTAAAAATATTTGTGATTATTTTGTTTACGTTGAGTTTGGTGCCGTTGAAATGGCAGACAAATAATTTTAGTCACAGTCGCCATTTCTCTGCCTCGCAGGTTGTTGTGGCGAGTAGTATGACGTGAGTTACTCTTCTCTCCCGGGTGGTACAAACATATACATCATATGGGGATTCCCCGCAATCAAGAATAAATCACTCGAACCGCTTTCGTTTTCTAAAATGGATCCTCCATGTATCGATTGTACCCAGCAAATTTATAACGTTCAAAGTCAACATTGTGCTGTTATACAAAGTAAGTATAATGTTTTAGTTCAACTTTCAAGTTCATTTCAAAGCTTTAGAACTAGCTCTACCTATAAATATGTTCAAAGAGTAAAAAAAAAAACGTTTTGGGATGTGACAGCCTTGACAACACCTCCCCACCCCCTCCCCGTCATTAAGAAACTGATTATGTTGACATTTCCATGAATTGGCGAAATATTTCATACCATAATAAAACGGAATCCGGTAGGCCTACATTATTTACAAAAACAACCAATTATTTGTTCTGGCGAATTGACCTGGATCCCTATTAAGCATAGGCTTATCCGATGACTTTCTGGGCAAATGGATTCGCCGATTATTAATTTGCCCCTTTTTACTAAATTTTCGACATCTCTCCATCGGACTTATGCTGAACTGTTGCAATTTACTCTTCTTTAATTGTCTGTTTGTAGTGAAGTTTGTTCGTATCACATTCTTTACGCATTGCTTCAAAATCTCTGACCTTTTCATGGTTAATCTATGCGGTAGTGTAAGTTCCTTCGGCTGCGTTTGATCGGGATGAGATGGACGATTGCCACAAAAATATCTTTAAGATTCAATGAAAAGGCTCACTAACAGTCTCAAGTCAGCACGCCTAAATAGCGCTATATGTACAGATTACAAATCACCGGCCCAACTCACGTCACACGGAAACCCCCCAATCAAACCCTGACAAGATGTCTGCGCTCCGAGAAATGTTAGGGAAAGATATACATTGTCAAAATTGATTGATTGATTGATTGATTTAATAATTGATTCGTTGAATGAATGACTGATTGATTGATTGAATGATTGATTAATTGATAGATTGGTTGATTGATTGATTGATTGATTGATTGATTGATTTGTTAATCGTTGATTGGTTGACTGATTGATTGATTGATTGGTTGATTGGTTGGTCAGTTGGTTGGTTGATTGGTTGGTTGTTGGATTGATTGATTGATTGATTGATTGATTGATTGATTGATTGATTGATTGATTATTTGATCAATTGATTGATAACAATGGTAAAATAGGAATCAGATCTACAATTATATCGGACACCCCTTACTAACAGCACTACGTTTGTGGGTAGTGTCTTAAACGCGTATCGCGTGAAATATTTGAAGTTAAATTGTCGAAAATGTCATATTCTGTTGTCACAATGAAACATAAACCTGGTGTTTATACAATGTATTTCTCCTGGAGTCCTTTCTAAAGCCCCACATTGATAGATGATTTGTTTATGCATTTGGCATATAAAATTGAAACACTCGACCGAGTAGGTATATCATGTATTAGGTCACCTCCCGCAGTCAACAGAAACCCTCCGTGCCTTTAAAGGGTCTCCACATTCTCCGGACCAAGTCGGTCTTTCTCGACCATTTCCCTTCGTGAAACTAATCCCACTGTAAAGCACTTCATTTTGGGCACGGCGAATTAAAGCAAAAGCCTGTTATTTGAATGTGATTTAGGATACAAACGCCTTGGATTGCTCAGTTTTATTTGTGTGAATCCGTCAAGTACTTTGGTCGAAATATCCGGCCTTACAGGTTTTGGGGGTAGTATTATTGCGACGATGAACCTTCGAGGTATCGTTTACGGCGACGACAGGAGCCGGAAACAACCGTAGGATGTTCCAATATGTTCCCGGACCACGCAGTCCGACCTCTTCGGAGAGCGAAACAAAAGAGTAGCAACTAGGCCTACTGGTCAGTCGGAACAACAAAGATGGCAGACATGGTCACAGTGTTGTGCATGTTATATTCAGTCCAGTTTCCCGCTAGCCACCATGGTTATCGCGTGACCTCTCCACGACCGAGCCACCTCGGAGGAATAGAGAGTCGGAGAATTCCGAACTCTCAACCTTTACCAATGTCCGGCTAAAAGAATGCAAACCGAGAGAGTTTCAATATAAGGCACATTTATGTGTTGTCATACCTAGCTTTTAGCGTTATCATGTCGTATATTGTCATCCTTACTCGTACATTTACACCCGTATTCAACTTGAATGACTGGGATACTGTTTTGTATGAGCATAAAGACCGGAACACGTAGTTTCTTAGCGTAAAACCCCATCACGCCTACAACTGAAGTATACTAAGGGCGCGCCTCGATTAAAAAATAGTTTACTATTCCTTTCCACAAAGGACGGGTATTTCTATAAAGATGACCTGCCTTTGTCAGGTTTGAGTTCAGAATTCGCAAACCCAATATAATCTTAACCACAAATAGGGAGATCTTAGAAGTTCGGACTGCGAAATGATTTAAAAAGAACAAAAAGCGAACTTGAGCTGAAGATAAACGTATGCCTTTTGATAATGTATGACAAATGTGCTAAACCAAGTATGCTTATTCAACCTGCTTATTCAAGCAAAACCAATTGGTAAAAAGTAGGACTGTTTAGAAAACGATGTTAAGGGTTGAACTATATTTATCAATCTGAGTTCAGTTTTAATAGAGACAATTATAGAGCAAGTGGGATGCAGCACGGTTGGAAAGAGGCATTTTGGGCATAATTTATATTACTAATTTTAATTCAAATGTGGGTAAAATGGAAAAATTTTAATAGTGTAAAAGTGTAACCGCGAAAAAGTCAAACTAATTATTCAGCTCTACATATCGGCACTTTCTATTTCCATGACTCCTGGTGATGGCAAAGTAAAGTGCCGACATGAAGAGCTGAATAATTAGTTTGACTTTTCTCGCGGTTACACTACTTGTATTATAGAAAATGGATCAGTGGAACTCGTGGAATATTTCACCATATTCAGCTTTACACTGTTATACTGTTGGAAGTTTACACCGTCGTCATATAAGTGAAATATCCTTAGGCATGGTGTTAAACACCAATCAATCATAGCGACGAGAGCAAGACGGCTAGAACACGGTTGCTTGTAAAGAGATGTTTTCACATATATTTTTTTTGTTGGCGTTTGTTTTTCAATAAAATGATGCAAATGCGATTGAATTATTTATTGGATTTTATTTTTTTCCGTATTCAACAATAAACAGCTAAACAACAAAATATATGACAGAGAATAATGTAATATATGTTAATGCAAATTAATGACATATATTTGGTTGAACAAATAACTGAAGTATTTGGTTAAGTAAAATTTTCTTTAGCAAGCAGGCGTTCCTTTGAGGATAAACATTACTAAAGGGTCATAACTTGTGTCTCGTGAGACAAATTAAACTTGCTACCCAGAGTTACGTACCCTGTCTGATCGTCAAATTGGCTGATGGTGCCGTGTGTGACGGTGTCTTCTCATTTTATCTCTTTCTCATCTCGCCTACCCAGTTGTTGAGTAAGAGAAATGGGAAACGTCTTACCTATGGGTGTCGGGATTATATAGAGATTAGACGCAGAGGGTTGAGTGGACGAATACTGAGATAACAACGCACTTTTATACAATATTCCTCACGTTTTGGAGGCAACCCTGGTATTTTTTTAACTGGACACAGTTACGTTGTACTGATTATTAACCCAGAGTCTTGCTTGTGTGCTGACCTGGATGCACATTCCTGAAAACCTTGATGCCTATAATCCTACCGGTACACCTTGATGTTTGACATGTAGTCCTACCGGTTGTGATATCCTGATAAATCCCTATCCGGATGAAGCAAGAGTGTTTAAAAGACTAAAATGAGATGATGCGTGCCAACATGATCACTGTTTGTTTTTACTTTGTTTTCACTGTTTCTCTGTTTTTTGTTTGTTTTTGTGATGTTTTCATTGTAAGCACGGCTTAATTTGAATTTACGGTACTGCAACGCACCTAAAGTTTGGCTATCATCCATACCAGTGAGAAATAATTCACCTTCAGAAAAATGTATCTTTTAACGTTTTTCGATGATGCGCTTCCGCTACAGATACATTTACAAACAACCAGGAAAAATACTTAAACTACACCTTTAGCAAGTAAGAAGCAGAGTCGGCATATTCGATAACAGGCTATGTATTGTTCACCAGTTCAGCCTTCAATACAGTTAGTCGTTGATCAATGTTTCGGTAACGTTGGCGTTTGGCTGGTGGCTCTAAGCCTGCTTCTAGCTGCCACAGTTTTGTTTAGTTTGTAGCTTGTTCTTTTTCAAGTATATTGTCAGTAACTTAAACATTTGCTTCCATAACTCACTGCCCAATTAGGTTATGACACTTATTTTAATTGTTCTCTTGTGTCATATTCAAGCTATTGAAATAGGTTCACCATAAACCTCGACGTAAAGACTTAATATTAATAAACGGCGCGCGCCGTGGTTCGTTGGTTAGCGTGTTGGACGGCTGACCCTTCTTCGATATACTGAAATATGGTTTGTCTCCCAGTGTACCTGAGGTTGGCCTATATGAGGGAGGTATACCAGGTGACTATGGCTATAGCTGGGGTGGTTTCTACGAGGTTTCCTCCCAGTTTTTGTCCATATTCAGTACGCATTGGATAATCTTTATTTAGTGAAATAACGTTAATTGAGTACGACGTTAAACACCAATCAAACAAACAAATAATATCAATACTAAACAGAGGAAATAAAGAAGAAAATTCTTGTATTTAATGTAAAGAACTATTTTCACCCCTACCAAAACGGAAGGTTGTAATGTTGCTCTTGTTATTTTCTGCTCTGTCCTATCCCCATGGATGGTGACCTAAATAATGGTCTACCGCCACTGCGCCGTTTATTATAGAAATGGCAGATAGTCTAGCGTGAACCAGACCTTTCTCACGTTAACTTGCAGCCCGTTATGAAGGTCTGGTAACAGAATATACATATTTGTTTTTCAAATAAATTGGGCGGGTGTTTGGAGGGAGCTTATTGTTGCCCTAGTGGTATCAGAGCTAACAGGCAACAAAAAGCTGTTGTGGCGTCCTGTTATGTACTGCGATTGTCTTGTATCTGGCCTTTATTTGTTATCAGTGGCGTTGGCGGTGGTTTCCTTCACCAATTGGGCTGTCAGGCTGTCATATGAACCTTAAGTACGGCGTAAAACCACAATCAAACAAACAAACAAATCAAATAAATTGTCGGCCACAGGATCGAGCTATATCGTTCAACTTTTGTTCTGATAAGTTCTTTTTTTTTAATATTTCTATCTTAGAATCGAACCCAAAGCATGTTTGTTTAAATGCAAATTAATTCATTTTAAACTTATTTGTTGAGTCTTGTTGCAACAGAATTAACCACCGATAATGTAGTAATAACTAATACTGTAGTAAAATTAACCGATAATGTAGTACCACAAAACAAATTACTACAGTATCTGTTAAAAGTTATTACATTATCGGTTAAAAAAAAATATGACTACATTATCGGTCAAAAGTTTTTACAGTATCTCTTAGAACAGTTACTACACTATCAGTCAAAAGTTATTACAGTATCGGCTGATACCACACTATCGACTAATTTTACTACAATACCAGTTGTTACTACATTATCGGTAGTTTATTATAGTATATGTTGCAACAAGTCTGCCTAATACTGTATTTAGCCCGTGCACACGTTGTTTTCCATCTCCCAGTTTACAATCCGTGTTTTATTACACGGTCTAAATTCTGTTTCAGACTCAACAAATATATGTAAAATTAATTAACCTTTATTTAAACAGATATGTTTTGGATTCGATTTGAAGCTTAGCATTTTTTGGGGGAAAATAGCGTATCAGAACACCAGCTCAACGATAGTCTGATCGGTGGCGGTCATGACTATTAAAAACATTTTGTATGTTGTGTTACAAGAACCTAGTGGCGGATCGCACGCTAACGCGAGAAGGGTCTGGTTCACGCGAGCCTACATACATTATTGATTCCATTGCTACATCCATGAGCGGTTTGAGATAGACAATATGGCGTCTAAAATGAATACAATAAGTCGGCCATCTGCTATCATTTTTATACGGTTACTGATCTCAGATAATAGCAGGATATTTGGGCAGATAACTCGTGCATATTGTCTTTGAAATGTGATGCACACACAGGCCAATTCATTTTATTTGCAACAAGTTGTAGTTTAAATGTCAATTAAAACTTTGTTATGAATCCGCGAAGGGCTTTGGTCAAAATATCCGGCGATAAATATTTTGGGGAGTAGGCCTATTCTTGGTGGGATTACTATCCGCTGCTTAGCTTGGATATTCCGACATGTCATGACAAAATGAAACTACTGATAGAAAAGGTACAGAGCATAAAATAAATGTTTGAATTATAATACTCATTTAAATTACAGCAATTCTTTCTAGGTTTTTTTTAGAATTTTTTAAAATTCCCATGTCATCTTTGTTTAAGTGATGATAAAGCGCCGTCAGCAGTTTAATTTGCACAGCGGGATCTGGCAGTCTAACGGAGAAAGGTCTTGCCATTAAATTGCTGCCAGCAGTAGAGTGCACAGTTGCAAAGTTCCACAAGGCTGGTCCAATCTTACTGGCATCGGGTCGACCAGCTGTTGCCTAAGTTGATACCAGACAACTAGTACGACTTCGAGGTTGTTAGGATCAGAAGTAGAACTTCTTAAAGTAAAAAAGTAGCCGTTTTATCGTTGTACTTTTTCACTAACAACCCGTTTTTAGTTTATTTTTTTAATATTGAAAAGGAACATTTGAGGTGTACTGCCTGTGGCCAGTCCCCACAAGCTTACAGCATGAACATACTTCATACTGCCCTCAGCCAGATGGCCCTCCCAAACTGACAGTATGAATATACTTCAAACATACTGTCTTTAGCCAGAGACCCTCCTCCACAGCTGCTCAGTATGAATTAATATACTCCATACTGCCCGTGGCCAGAGTTCCCGGCCCAAGCTTACTGCATGAGTATACTTCAAACATACTGTCCTTGGCCAGAGGGCCATCCAAAGCTGACATTATGAATATACTTTAAACATTCTACCCTTAGTCAGAGGGACCTCTTCCACAGCTGACAGTATGGACTACTATACTTCAAACACACCACCCCTGGCCAAACTTTCGCTCGCCACGAGGGTCTGGTAACATAACATTAATTTTTATTTAATCATGGCTGCCGCCGGATCGAGTTGAGTTAAATGAAATGCAAATCCTATCTGTGTAAATACAATTTAATTAATTTTAGACATGTGTTGAGTTTGGAACATGTTGAATTT
Organism: Cryptochiton stelleri; assembly: GCA_031471745.1. Taxonomy (NCBI): domain Eukaryota; kingdom Metazoa; phylum Mollusca; class Polyplacophora; order Chitonida; family Mopaliidae; genus Cryptochiton; species Cryptochiton stelleri. The sequence continues at coordinate 10,549 of JAUELC010003473.1, forward strand.
GCACATTGGTAAACGACCTGCAGTGAACTGGGTAGTAAGCAACGTGTGCAAGGGCTTTAAAATACACTGTATGTCAGATTCAACAAATAAGTCTTACATTCATTAATTTTCATTTAAAAAGATATATTTTAGATTCGATTTAAACTTGGACATTTTTTTTTTCAAAAGAGCTTATCAGAACACCAGCTCAACGATAGCCCAACCCCAGGCATCTATGATTATTGGAGATAAAAAAAAATGTTAGCAGACCCTCGTGGCGGGTCGCAACTGAACGCTGGGTGAGTCATGGGTAATGAACTAATAGCAGATAGGGACTACAGGCGGTCGTACTCGAGGCTATTTCACTATATGATGACGGATTATCTGCTTCTGATTCCGCTTTACTAATAAACACGGGGAAAAACGGAGAGGAAACCTCGTGAAAACCATCCCTATATAGCCGGATTCACCTCGTGTGACACCCTCATATACCTGAGATACACTGGGAAACTTGAACACATGTTATCTATTAAGAATTGGTTACTAATTGTACTTGGCCAAATGCAACACAGATAAGTCAAGAGGACAATGTATGTAAACCTCTGTCATATAGGTCCACCATGACAGAGAATACAACTGATTAAATATGGATGAGATCTTAGATAAATTTGAGTGTTTGGAACCTGTCCAAATATGTTGCCATCTGTTATCAATTGCTACCTATTTGTACTTAACCCAATGTAACGCAGAGTAATCCAAAGGACAATGTATGTACACCTCTCCCACATACATTCACAGTGAAAGTAAATAAAACAGATTCAATAATTCCTTATACAAGTGAGAAAAAAAGCCATGTATATATGTTAGCTATATAGAAAATATAATTGTGCTATTCATATGAGATGAAATGAAACATGCATTTGAACAACATTTCAACCGTACGCACTGTTTGCCCATGTGAAGTTAATTGGGGCATAGTTTCCGCCTATAAGAATTCATTCGTGTAGCCATCCTAACTGTATTCTCTCAGCTCTGGCGGGGGAAGCAGATTTGACAATGGGAGTTAAGCAAGTGTTAAAAACCTTTGTAGAATTTAAAACGATTTTCCTTACAATATTGTTTCCGATTGTGCTGCTGCCGATAATCTTCAACGTTGAAGGAGATGTAAGTAAAAACAGTATTTTCGTTATTGTGGGATAATACTCTCACAGTTAGAAGATATGCTAGTTCAGAAACGTTTGCAGGTTTCACCTTGACAACGCTGTCAACCGGCCTTCTTCTCAGAAAGCCCGATAACTGAGTTGTCTAGGTAGCCGGTATGGATTGCTGGGGGATTCGGTCCCTGTCTGAGGGTGGTGGGTTCCATTCCATACGGGTCTAACTCAGTCTGCAAAATGTTCTGATCTAGTATCTGTTATAACTGAGAAAGTATGATCCCAAATTAACGAAAAGATGTAAGAAAGAATGTTATATATTTTAGTTTTTATAAACGTGGAGATAAAAATTGCATGCCTCCACTGGGATTCGAACCCCGGTCCTTACTGGGCCCATAGTCTATTGACTGGGTAACAGAATACTCTACTCAGTATAGAAGCTACTAAACCCAGTATATCCATTCAATGTTGTTTGAAATCGCAGTCTGACGGTCTCATTGAAATGAGAAAAATAGTTTCTTTATTTGATTGGAATTTAACCTCTTCATGGACGATACTTCTTTGTTTAGTTAAACATAGGTGCACCTATCTTACATGATTTCCTACACGGCTATACGCCCTAAATCATTCTTACAAAGCATTTGCGATCTATTTATTAAATAGGCTAGTAACCCCGGTCGCATAAATATTCAAAACTATGCCAGATTATCAATACAACATTGTTTTGTTACATTCAAACATAAGGAAACAGTTACAGGTACTATGACCTAACCTTTCATGAGAGTTCTAGGGATCTATGATCTACGGATCACTGACTACAGAAGTATACTGAATTGAAGTATGCAACGCCCCATTCACTCCAGCTGAATGGCATTGAAGTAATTTGAAGGGCAGCTTTTAAGAGTAGCGCCCTCTAGTGTACAGTATATGAAGTTCGCAACTTGCCTGGTAAATTACGGGAAACCGTGTTTACTCATTTATATCCTTTCTAGTTGATAAATGATTTTTTCTTCAGTCTGTTCATGAATTTTACATAGAAATAATAAGACATTACATGTGGAGCCGTGAATCGCTTATGACTTGATGGTTTTAAGAGCACATTTAGCCCCTTTTAGCTATTTATTTATTGCCGATGATTCACCATTTGGTTTCTGAAAATCAAACAGGGCGGAATGGTCAAATAAAATATCTGCTGTGCAGCCTACGTCACCTGAAACGTTAAAATTGCATGGGCCAAATACCACAATACCATTGAACTGGTGCAATGGGTGTTGCACACTTCTGGTTATTAGACTTATGCTGACGTAAATAACAACTGTGTTGATTTATCATCTGAAAACCGCTCTGATTGCACCTACGGTCTTTTGATAAATTAAACATGTGTGATTGTAAGCGTATTTATAAAATTTATCCCAAGATTGTTTGTGTCTAATCGCAGGACCATGCATAGCGCCGAGCTTTTATCCATAACAAATAATAGAACATTCCTTTAAACGACCGTTCGTCTCTTAAGACAGCTGGTTGCCAAATTAGAAAATAAATGAAAGTTATTGTTTTGCTGTGGGTTTTGTAGTTATTTCCGCGTATTCATCTTTCTATGGTGGCTGATTTCTGCCAGCGCATCGTACGTTTTTCCAGCGCGTTTTTTAAAGAAAATATCTGATTATATTTTCTAAGATCGAAATATTTTATGTCGTGTATACAATATTTTGCGTTCGCCCCACTTAAATTTATCTTCTCTCTAAAATTCATTTTATGTTGTCCCTATTAGGTTTTATCTTCACTCTCGTAAAATTGTGTTCGCTCATAAAAAAGGCGACGGAACATCTTTCCGGTGTGTCATGCG
>JAUELC010003584.1:0-13522 GCA_031471745.1 Cryptochiton stelleri
ATGGAATTGCGTAGTGCATTAGTCAGTGGAAGGTAAGTTTAGTTTAGAAACATACAAATTATTATAAATTTGTCAAAATTATCTCAAACCGGCTAAAAGATTGAGTCCTATCGTCAGTGATCCATTTACCAATCCATCATCAATCCATCTATCATATAACCATCAACCAAATAACAATACTTTTCTTTTAAACTTATATCGAGTGTACTACACTAGCAGACAAATCCACTCAGCAGGATGGTTGAATAAATTAAAACTTGGTTGAAAAATCTTTAACTCCTCTACCAATTCGACAAACAGACAATGGAAGACGGAGGCGCGGGACTGCAAATCACCACGTGACTTAAGCAGACTCTTTACGTTTCATACGAAAAACCCTTTCCCCCATACAAAACCTTCTGGTCGGTGATTGTGGCCGAAAAACGATTTACCATCCAAAAGTTTCTTCGAAGAACCTTCTCGACATATGAAGAATCATATTTTCTTAGAGCGTATATACAAATTGATAGTTCGCTGTTGCGGGAGATGTATAAGCGTCAAAATAAATAAATTTGTTTCGCATTTACTGATGGTTTTGTTGGAATCGAGAAGAAACTGGTAAAAGCCACCTGGTGATCTCTGCATCAGCCGTTTGACTTCCAGCAGGCCAATGCCCTAACCAATCAGCAAATCCCGCGGTCCCTTCGAAATAAAGCTTGATATGACATGGCCAAAGTTGTTTGTTTGATTGGTGTTTAACGTTGTACTCAAGGGTATTTCACTTATAAACCAACGGATTATCCACATCTTACTCTGCCTTACGATATGCGGTGGGAAACTAGGGAGTAAAGCTCGTAAAAAACACAAACCCGCGATAGCCGGAATCACCCCGCGTGACTCTCTCATAGACTGGGGGACTTGAACCCTTAGGCTTACGGTACATCGAAGGAGGATCGGCAGTCCGGCATGCTAACAACTGAACCACGGCGTGGGCCCATGTCAACAGTAATTGATTGAATATGAACGATTGTTTGATTGGGGTTTTACACCGTACTTAAGGTTATTTCGCTCATATGACGGTGTGCCAGCCCGATGGGTGAAGGAAACCACCCCCGACACCACTGGCAACAAACAATGACAAGATACAAGACAACCACAACAGCTTCTTGTTGCACCTTAGCTCCGAGGGCACCAGGGCAACACGAACCTCCCCACAACCGCCCGCTGAATATGAACGAAGAACGGAACTTAATATCTTACCCATTTCTGCACTGAATGAAATGGTCTAGAACTCCGTCGTTTTGTCTGTTCGTGTGCAGATAAAGTCGTTGGTTGACATCATTCGGTATCGGCTTAAAGGAATTAAATGTGAAAACATTTAAAACTATGCAAAACGTTATACCAAGAACGCAGTTCCGAAGTCGCTAAAAGCATACCCATACTATTGAATTACATGATATGTACTTATTTTGTTTGTTATAGAATTGTTGGTTAATTTATGACCAGATGCTTTATATTATCTTATTTATAACATCTTACATTTCTCAGTACGTCCGTTTTAACGCGGTACGCTACCTGCTTACTTTACTTGAATGATGGATCAAGACCAAGCTTACAGATATGTACGACTTGACTCAAACTTAAGGTGAAAACACAATTACTTGGTCATATGAACAGAAATCTATCGCTTACACAATTTACAAGCACTGCCTTCTTCAGTGCCCGCTGATAGAGAGGCCCGCTGATCGAGAGGACCGCTGATCGAGATGCCCGCTGGTCGGGAGGCCTGCGGAACGCGATGTCTTCGGCTCGTAAGGACCTGTAGCTAGGTTTAGCTAACAGTGCCTTAATCTAACTGCAACTATATTATGCTTGGATTTTAACGTCGTCCTCTGTGGTGGTTTTCGGGTGGTTTGCAGATAAATTACGATCAGAGGATACCTTTGTTTGTGCTAAGAGAAAACCCGCACAGTGGAATCCGTAACAAGCACATGGCCTTCTCTGTAGCCATGTGAATATCGTCTATATATAGGTAAACGTTTACTTACTATAAACATACAGGAGCCAGGGATTTTAGACGATGGTGAGTAAAACTCTGCTGGGACGGTTTGCGTTGAATGAGGGCTTAGCATCAATGGAACGTCCCCATTTCTACAGTACAGTCGTGTCAACAAGGGTACGTCACCTTCATTACGGAGCACGATCTCCACGACGCCGTCTTTAGGTTGACAGGTTGTTGTGTCTGGAATAAGAACAGTGTATGGGCTTATGTAGCTGAGAAAATCACCAGTCGTGACGATTTTTATTACTATTGACATTTTTCTGTAACGGCTGAGATACAGACTGTAGTGAAAACCGCGTATGGGTAACTCTTCTTCCCATAACAAAAACTCTGCGGAACCAAATAGTTTTGAAATAAAACATTGAATAAAGAAAATATATGATAATATAAATCAACTTCGGTTCCAATATGTATCATCTGTCATTTCAACCAAAAACATGAACAAAATTAGTTGAATTAGCTTGAAATCAAAGAATAATCCGTCGACAAATGTTTGGCCTTTCTTTTCATTTTCACTTTACTATAAAGCGCATGCGTATATCGAGTTGACCTTTATGTGACGTTGCAATATATTTATTTTCGTGCATTCCGGACACTCTTCGGGCGAAATCGCTCACAGATCGTATATAGAATCGTATATAACTTCGGAAACTTTCGCCACAGATGTTTAAATGCAATGACCTAAAAATGTCAGTGATGTAAACACGTATTACAACAACAACACGGACATAAACCTCCATCTATGGAGATTTTGACTTTACTTGCTGGCGATACCAAATTAACAGGTATGAATGTTGCGTAAATATTCTTTTTTCAATTCCTTGTCGATCTAATCTTCAGGGACAGTCAAACTTACGACAGTCAATGTATTTGCATTGATCTAAGGAAGGCCTATAACCAGAATAAAGAACGTTTATGCCCTCCTCTGGCGATCTTGACATTCGACTATTAACATCAATAGCCTTTGTCTAGTGTTTGTTTGATTGTTTATTAACGTACTCAAGGATATTTAACTTAAATGACCATGGTTTATCCGCGTCTTGCTCTGCATGCTTTAAGATAACAAAACAAAAACCTGGAGGAAACCTTGTAAAACCGCGATAGCCGGGCGTGTATACCTCTGGTTCAATGGGCGAATTGAAGCCATGCGGTACATCGAAGGAGGATCAACAGTCCAACGACCTAACCACTCAGCCAAGGTGCGTGCCCCAATATACTTTATAACATCCCCATAACACATATGACTTATGAACGTCCAAGCACAAGGGTAGTGTTCTTCAAAGGCTCGGGATGGAAACACTTCACGCAAGCATAAAATTACAAAGACTACCGTCAAGCTTTGAGCGGCAGAAGATTGAATAAATCATCTACTTACATGGAACCAAAGGCGTTGGGGTCTCACTAAAATAACAAAAAATACAAAAATATGTAACCAAATATAAACAGCACTTTTAAACTGAAAATAATCTAGCCTTTTAAAACTGATGTCGATTAAGTACAGAGTCCTTTCAAAATTGTATCAATTCGGTACATATTAGGTAAAAATTAACAAAAGCTTACTTAAATATTATGTTAGAATTACCACTGACAAGCTAATACAGGAGTATAGGGACTACTCCAAAGAAAGACTGTGACTCAATATTCCGATGTATTGTCAAACCATCAGTAGGAGCAATGATAATGGTTTAAAAATGAACCGAAAATTAATTTGTCGTCTTTCTTTGGAGTTGTCACCTTAATATTCTTGTTATATAATGATTGTGCAAGTTTCTGTGTTTTAAATGTCGATACTCTCACCAATTGTAATTTATATCAACAATCTAATAAACCCTATCTTTTATCAAATATTTTATTTGATTTTTTTGTTTGTTTGAATGGTGTTTAACAGTCGTACTCAAGGGTGTTTCACTTATATTGATTGATTGATTATCCACTTCCTACTCTGCCTTACTTAATACGGTGGAAAACCGGGAGGAAACCTCGTAAAAACCACCACCTGCTATAGCATATACCTGTGGTCGACTAGGGGGGCTCGAACCCTTACGGTACATTGGCGGAGGATCTGAAGTCAGACACGCCAATGACTGAGCCAGGGCGCGGGGCCAAATATTTTATTTGAACTTGTTTAACTCTGCAAGTATCTGAACTGAAACGGTTGTAGATCATACAATGCAAACAAGTTAATGTCCATATATGTATGTCTGTCTCTCTCGAATCAATCGGTTTTTAAATGTCATTGAATTTATAGATGTATTTACTTGTTGCATCGCGTCGTACATATTACGGTTATTTCATCCATATGACGGCGTGACAGTCCAATGGGTGAAGGAAACCACCCTCAAAATCACTGGAAACAAACAATGACAAGATACCAGACAGCAACACGATAAATAAATGGTGCAATAAGACAAAGTGTGCCAATTTACAGTGCTAGATGCCACAAATAGATCGGCGTCGTGTTACCCCCTTTGTCCGAGAGCACGAGGGCAACAGGAAACTGCCTCCAATTGACCGCGTCTAAACCTAAACAAAATCATTGAATGTTTTTATAAAGTTTCCGTCCAAGTCTCTGTAAAGGTTATTTCACTCATATGACGTAGTGCCAGCCCAATGGGTGAAGGAAATCACCCCACGCCACTGGCAACAAACAATGACAAGATACAAGACAACCACAGGACAAAACAGTACATTACAGGACGCCACAAACAGATCGGCTTCGTGTTGCCCCGTAGCTCCGAGAGCACCAGGGCAACACGAAGCTCCCTCCAACCGCCCGCAACTCTGTTTGGAAGCGACTCTGCTAATCAGCATTTGCATTAAATCTCTGATTGAAAATTCCGCCCTAGCAACTTGTGACTTCAACCTTGAAACGAAACAAATAAAACGATATAACACGACCCCAAATTATCTCGTGGAATGTCAGCCATATTAAACGTCGAATTTAAATACAATTGATTATTATTATTATCTTTATTATTATCATTATCTTGTCTATACTAACCTATAGTAGACAGATCCAGTGTACATAGATTAGTCTCCCAGCAGAGGTGTTGAATATCATCAATGTTCTCAACCTTCTCAAGGGACTTCACCTTCCCTGAAAACACAATAAAAGCAGTGTTTCAACGAAAAAGACATGAAAACAAAAATAAACATAATACATTTGGATTATCACAGATGAGATTTTTACCCTATGGCGATATTCGCCCCTCGGAGTCTAAGGGTGACTTGCGTTCTTGTTCGTGGTGTTGGTGGGTGGTTTGATGGAGCTTTATGTTGCCCTGGTGCCCTTAGAGGTAACACGCAGCCGATCTGTTTGTGGCGTGTAGCACTGTAAATCTGCACACCATGTATTATGTCCTGTGCTTGTCTTGTTCTTGTTTGTTGCCAGTGGCGTTGAGAGGGTGGTGCCCTTCACCTATTGAGCTGCCACGCCGTCATTTGAGTGGAATAACCTTAAGTATGGCGTTAAACCCTAATCAAACAAACAAACAATCGTGGTGTTGTTCTTGCGGACACTTGGTTCAAAATACTACAGTTTCTGAATAGAAAATAGAAGCTTGGCGGGATCATTCTACAGGTCAAGACAAAAAGCTTTGCGCTACGATTTTGGTTGATGGGGACTCAAGGGGTATGGCTCGAATAACTTGTGGTCAGAATTGTGTGTTCACCTTCTGAGAAGACAATGAAAATAACATCAATCTGTTCTAACAAGTGATTTATGAAATAATTTACACTCACAGAATATCTGTTCCGGTAAAGTAGAACTACTCCGCAGAAAATAGCTGTCATCACTCATCTCTGAAGACCAATCGATAGCGTTGACACATCCGTGTTGATCCTGTAAAATTAACTGCCATTGGTCAGTCCAAAAATTAGCATTCGTTTGCATTTTAAGTGTTTCTGGTAATTTTTGTAACATGACAACACCTACAGGTTCTTTTCAACTTGTTCAAGACACGCCACACTGATCATTTCTCAAACCTCACCTTGCATTTTCCTTGGAGCTCCCATGTTATAGTACCGTCATCTTTGATCTGTTTGCGGTATATAGAGATACCCTTCTCCCCACACCCTGCGGCAACCGAGTTCAAGTCTAGAACCATAAAAACAGCATTTGAGGCAAGTCTTAATTCTTAAAGGTTTGATCCGTTCTATAAGACCCACTTTAATCTAGATAAAATAACTGGATTAAATCTAGTTTGATCTTCTCCTTGTGAACACACAATCAGCACTTTTAATCGCGATTATGCACACTGTAACCTAAGTGGTGATGTGGATTGAATTCAGTTTCGGGGATTTTAACACATGAAACGCCTTTGGAACAGAATTTGATTATCTAGTTCTATAACCATGCTGTCAAACACAGTTAATGTGGAGCAAAACACTAATCAAGCAATGAATTAAATACCGAAGCCTATACTGGTATTGATAAAGAATCCGGATTAAATCTGATCATATGAACAAACAAATGTCCAATCCGGAATGGGTTTTGACTTTGACTTTGATCCGGTCGAATGTAATCGCGATCAAATCTTCAGGAGCGATGGGGGTAATTCACTGGTATAACAAAATAACAAATGTTTATCCTGTTAACGTTCTATTTCCTGTAAACATCGATTTCACCTGGACAAGTAAAGGTTAGAAGTTGATTCGTCATATGTTTTTAACTATTTGATTGACGAAGCACTTACCAGAGGAGGATTCTCCAGTCCCTGTCAGCAATTTAAAGCTATTAAAATAACTAACTTTAGTTGATTCGTTATTTGTTTTTCATTATATAGGTATTTGATAAACGAAACACCTACCGGCAGAGGATTTTCCACTTTACTAATGAACCCCTAGTAGAAATTTTCCGTAATTCAAATAATAGTAACCAACTTTAGTTGCATCGCTATCAGGTTTTCATTATCTTATTAACGAAACACTTGCCAGCAGAATATTCGCCAGTCGATTAATGAACTCTATATAACTTATAGTTACCTGGAGATATCTTCACACAAGTCACCTTGTCCTTTGTGATTTTGTGACGGAATACTTCCTGGAAAGAATGATCTTCAAGGATGTTCAGAATCAAGAGACTGTAAATCAGTGAACATATGAAATAAAATACATATAACTGTTAACAGTTTATTAGTTTAGCATTTATTTATGTATTTATAGTTCGCCTCGTTTGTTTGTTTATTTGTTTATTCTCCATACTTCAGGTGATTTCACTCATATAACGGCAGTGTCTCCTCGTGATAGAGTCCATGCCGCCTGAATGTGCTGCCTCAAGTTAATATCGGTACAGGTATAACAGACAGCCTCAATTTTGGATCGGGTGGTTGGAGGTTGATTCCTTTTGCCCTGGTGCTCTCAGGGCTTAGCGGCAACACGAAGCGGGGTTGTTTGTGGCGTCCAGCACTGTACAGTTGCACACTTTGTCAAATTACACCATGCATTATGCCCTGTGATTGTCATCTTGTCATTGTGTGTTGCCAGTGGCGTCGATCGATGGTGGTTTCCTTCATCCATTGGGCAGGCTCGCCGTCATATGAGTCAAATAAGCTTAAGTGCGGCGTAAAACCCAAATCAAACAAACAAACCTATTTTGGATCTTTTTACAACGTATTCTTCAAGACGCATGTTCAGGCGCACCTCTTACGTAAAGCCCCAATAGGCCTATGTATGTACTTGTAATCATCCTAATGTTATATTGTTGATTAACGTAAAATATAAACAAAGTTTAACAAACTTACTGTCCGTCTGTAGTCCCAAACGCCAGAATAGTTCCAGTGGAACTGGCGTCAACTGTATTGAAGGTGGTACCCTGGAAAATATTACAAATATATTGGTTCGTCGGAACTTAAGTGTAAAGTAGAATTGAACTAGGCTAAGGGAGTTTATAATAATACAATGGTGACCGGTGAACCATCGTTATACAGGCGAACGGTACAAATTTGTTGATTCAGTTGTGGCAGGCGGTCTGATGTTGACTCAACAATTCTGCTCTTAAATATGATATTCCCACTGACCGATGTCAAAACCAAATTTGGATGGAATCCATTGCTCTATCCATGCTCTCGCTACCTGTACCGGCATTTAAGCCACTTTGGTGGTCAGACATGATATAGACAGTGTTTGACTGTTTGGTAAGGTAGAATTTGGAATGGTATACTAACCTTCATAGAGAGTTTCCACATCGGTTCTCGTTTCTCAGCTGAAAAAACACATATGATTCCATCAAGACCAATAGTAACAAACTGCCCTCGATGTTTGACGTCACCAATAACAGCTAAACCACGTGTTTCTCCGTAATGGCCCTTAAACACAAACCAGTTTAATTCCATGTTAATTAGACCAACACTGTGTTTCAAACCAGTAAATTATCAGAACATGATATAAGAATTACAGTTTGTTTGTGTCTCACATCCTACATGATTTACCAGACCTGCAAATGCTTGCAATAGCCCTGTTAACTCACCTGTGTAATGGGAACATCATCCATCTTCATTCCTTCCAGGAGTGAAGTCCCCTGAATAGAGATGGGGCCACTCAGAATGGAGTTTGTGGTTGTACCAATCAAAAGCTTGTCTTTGTGGATTTGAAGCATGCGCACTCCGCCATCTTTTTTCGGAATCTACAAGATGAAGAAAATATTGAAATCTCGCCTAATCGCCGTAAATCTATCCATTTAAATGTGATTCTGTAGGCCTTGGTACTTTAGCATACCAATATGTCTGCTTCACACAAAATCCAAGTTCCATTTGTTATAAGTAATACTCAACTGTTGTATCATTGTGAACGAAGTACAAGAAAACTTTAAATATTAGCGATCATCACATTAGCGGATAAAAAAATTTGTTTATACACGACAATTAAATGGGATTATTTACAGTGATAATGTACCTCAAAACCCTGTAAAGATTCCACGTCTTTTCCCAATTGCCAACATTTGATAGAACTATCCCGGCCTCCAGTGAGTAAGGTATTTTGGTGAAGCAATACGGAAAACACCGGACCCTGAATAAAAAGAAATGACAAAGGGTAATGATCCTAGGCCAATGAACTTTAGTAATGAGTTTTATCACATATAATCGCAAGGATTAAGTGTGAAAGCCGGATAGGAAAACTTGGACATTGTTTTCCGCTGCAGTGGGGTTCAAATGTTAGGAAGCTGAAGAAGTTTTAGTTTTGTGGGCTTGATATCACGTATAATAGAACAGTACGTACATCATGTGCTTGTTTGATAGAGTCCTTGATCTTATTGCCTCCATCAGCCCAGATATAAACAGTTCCATTAGAATCTCCAGTAATGAGATCTCCCTGGGGGTTGTGGGTCAGGCATATCAGAAACTTTGCCTTTGGATTATTCTGTAAAATAAAATTGCATGATATTTTAGTGGACACAGTTTATACAGTATCAATGGTTGTAGCGTCCCGTAATGTAATAAAATCACGGAATGTAATAAGTATTACATTACGGGCACCAGTGCTGCCCTGAATGTAATACTTGTTACATTCCGGGCAGCAGTACTGACCGGAATGTAACAGTTATAACATTCCGGGCAGCAAGTGCCTAATTTTGTCCCGGAATGTAATAACAATTTTTATTTTACTCCATCATTGTCAACTGCAAACTTTAGCGATGGCACATGTCCAAGCCACAAAAGACAAAACGTATCTGGATAAGCAAAAGTTATTCGATTTCTTTTTTTTAAAATATGTCATTAAAACCACTTCTTTCTAGAGTTATTTATATCGTAAGCGGTGTTGTAGCCTGACCGGGCTCTACGAAGTTCGCATTTTGACCTGCCCGATATCTACTTCGGTGCCATTTGCTCCAGCGACAATGGCTCCGGCGACAATGGCTCCGACGACACTTGCCCCAAGACAATTAATCCGACAATATCTGCTCCAGCGACGACTGCTCTGCACTAAATCCTTTATGTTTGTATCAACACCATCAGTTGGTATCAGAACCTTTGTAGTCAGAGCAACCGTCGCCAAAGCAATTGTCGAACAAAATGTCACGGACCAATAACGGATTCGCTTTTTTATAATTTCTTTCCATCAAAAATCCCAAATTATACCATTGAGAATTAGTCCAGCGTTAAACAACAATCAAGGAATGAGAAAATTTATACCGAAATTTGTCTTCATGTATAGCAAATACTTTGCATAACTATGTCGAAACACGTCGAACTTTCAAGTGGTTTATGTCGAAATGTTTTTTAGTTTCCCCAAACTTCGACTTGATATCTCGATAATTAGCCTTAATTTAATGTCTTAAAAGTTGGACATAAACAAACTCTAAAATACAAGAAGCACGTATTTCTGTGGTTTATTTTTGTTGGTGTGATTCATAGATTGATTGAGGTGTTGTTTTGTTTTTACGCCGTACTAGGTTATTTCACTCATTTAGCTCAGAGCCCACCCGGGCAGCGTCCACACAGCACCTTGATATGGAGCTTAACCCGCTAGACCCCGAGTGGTTGCCAGGTTGAAATAAGCCAAAAGCAATCTCAGGTTGGTTTATTTTTTGTCTTGTTTGATTGATTAAGTCAGTCTTTTTTTTCGCCGTATTACGTTATTTTACTTATTTATCCCGGAGAGCACTGGGGCACAGGAACATCTATCCAATCACCCCTGTCCAGTTTAAAGTTAGATGCCCATAAGTCGTGATTAAAGATTCGCGCAACGGTGAAATAGTTATAAAATTCATTTTGCATTTAGAAATCCTGTTGATACTGGATCGTCTACATCAGTTGCGAGCCTGACCATTGACTTATGACATTGCGAAAGCCGAAACCTGCTAGACAAAAAAAATTGCATTCTGCTGAAAGCCACATCGACATTTATTGCTAAGGTGGACCTTTCAAGCTATATTGTTTGTGTCTCCTAAATATTAACTAGTTTTCCATATTCACCAAAATATTCCGTCGTTTAAATAAAATCTTTTGTATGAAACATTGCAGCACCATTGTCATTTTGTCAGGCGCTTATATTTCTGTAAACATAATAATTGATTGTAATTTACCTGTGGAAAGTACACAATGTTTAATTAAAATCGTTAATTATTTATTACATATCGGGCAGAAAATACCTAGTTGCGACCCGGAATGCAATAAAGTTCATGTATAAAATTCCGGAATGTAATAAGTATTACATTCCGGGCAGCTACAAGAGGTCATATATTATGCTATCTGTTAACCTCTCTCTTAAGGGACGAATATGTCACACCTGTTGTAAACAATAAACTCCTCCACAGGTGGGCTTTACACGCCACTGTTTAGATAAGGCGTACATTCCGGCAATGCGATTTCTTCAGCACCTACATCTCGGATGATTCACCAAATTGCACAACCTATAAAACGTTTATAAAGGTGACCGCCGTACGTAACCAAACCTATTGAATCTGTTCAGCCGGGAATATATCCTCCCCTTTTTTCACTATAGACAATATTTATAGACACAGATATTTACCAACGTTTGAACCTGTTCACAGATAAATGTATTCGCCTGTATTTAACATAAATTATGTTTAGACTTGATATCTGTAGACTCGATGTTCGGCAAGGCAGCTTTGTACTATCAATACTGAACTCGTATAACTGTATTTTTACCGAGTATGATGTTAATATTTTCACCATCTACACAGTTTTCAAAATCATCTCAGAAAAAAGTATTTCTTTAATGTTTTACTGAAATACAAAATGTATGATTTCTATTTATTCATTTTGATTTATATTTTGATTTATATACACATATCGTTTATAAATATATTTTTATATATATAAATGTCTTCATTTATTTACTTTTATTTGAGGTGTGAGCTGTCTTTTCAAATGTCATTATTTGTCTGTAAAAGTTCACACTTACGATCGGTACAAGTTTTATGCCCGTGATAGTCCTGGTGAAGGGCTTTAAATAATATTTTACCGAAAAATACCCCCCACACTCCCGGCAAGGTGACGTAGAATTGAATATACATTTAACCGATCACCAAATACATGATCGAACATGTAGGTACTTTTGTAAAGTGACGGTAGAATTGAATATATTTATTAACCGATCACCAAATATCTGATACATAGGTATTATTGCCAAACTAGGCTGTCTTTATCTGTACAATCTACTGACCCCAGATAGAATCATGGAATTTTGCATATTTATCATGTCTATTAATTTTATTCCACATTTCTCCTAAAGCTTTGATATAAAACTTTTCTTTTCGCCCTTTCAAATCCTTATTTGACTTCCAAATAAATTTGTGCATGATGCTGGATTTTTTAATACATGTCAGGAATAACCAATGCTTGCTTAACATAAGTAAATAAGGAAAGCAAAACGGTTTTAACAATTGGAACTTTTCCAAAGATTGACAACTTTCGTTTATTTCAGTTTGAAATTGTGTTTTTTGCTCTATCAATTCTTGATGTCCAATTTTCTGATGCTCTTTGGCTTCCACTGAAATAGATTCCAAGAATTTTCATTTTGTTTGGTTTTATTGCCTTTTTAATGTTACCAGTTTTTCGTTTACAGAACCGTTCACTCACCAGTTGTATCCCTTCAGATTTTGTCTTGTTTATGTATAGACCAGAAAGGTAGGAGAACTTTTCAATTCTAGGAAGGCCGCAGTTAGATCATTTTCATCTTGTAAAAATAAAGTCGTGTCATCTTCATATTGAAAAACGAAAAATTTTTAAACGATTTTTTTAAATGGCAATGATATACCCAATATGGTTGGTGATTGTCTGATTGTGATTGATATAGCACCTCCACCGCAAGCCTTAAGGCCAGCGGCGAACATAGACAGCCTTGTTTAATTCCTTCTTCTAGGCCAAACCAATCAGACCTCCATCCTCCATTTGACACACAGCTTTGCGTTTTACTACTTAAAATTCATATCCATTTTATAAAATAGGGATTCTTTGTGATAAACTCGCAATTCTTTTATCGGTTAGTCTTATCTTTGGTTGTTCTATGATCTATTAGTCGTTTTTGAACTTATTTAAATTGTTTCACCTAAGTAAGGAATCGTTTTACCGAAACGCCTGCATATAATTTCATGACATTGATTGATTGATTGGTGTTTAACGCCGTCGCCAAGGGTATTACACTTATATGACGGTGGTATACTTCAAAAGTAACTATAGCCACACTAACACAACCACAAAATGTGACATGTTTTGGTCTGTTGGAAAAATAATAATCCTCCAGTGCTAAGTAAAGACAGCATGACTACGCTCGGAACATGCTGCCCTTAGCCAAAGGTCCCTTTTCAGTTTATATAACTGCAGAAATCAGAACTCGGGTGTAACTGTTATACTTGTTTTAGTTTGACAAAGAATAGCGATAATGTACTGATTCCTCTTCTCTTACAAAACCCTGATTCCGTAACAAAGTGTTTGCATACTGTTTAACCGAATAGATGATATTAAAAATTCTGAGAACGAGGAAGGCGTTATAGTTTTGTGAGGCAGCCAGCTACGGCTC